>BMAO01019387.1:0-19152 GCA_019973975.1 Trichonephila clavata
TCTTGCAATATTTTTAAAGATATATTTGTGATTAATAATGTGATATACTGATGTTTTACTAATGAGACTAAACTGCAGGAAATACTTTTTTTAAAAAAAATATTTGATATACATTTTTGACAAAAGTGAATGCTTGCAATTTTGTAATTTTACTTGAATTGGTGTTTCACCTTGCAATTGAGAATATTTTTGTGTTGAACCTTGGAATTAAGAGTTATTAGTTATCTCATGTTTTGGATTGCAATTTACATATCTGAAATTTCATCCACATTGCTTATATTTGTTTCATTTTTATCGCATGCAACATTTCAAATTTAAAATAGTGCCTTATAGTTGGAAATGTGGCATGGCACTTTGTCATTCACAAGAATACAGAGAACCATTCATTAGTGGTTTTTTTACATAAGGTTCGTTCGATGATATATAAGTCTTTCTGTGATGCTACTTTCTTATATCAAAATCTATTTATCATATTTTTTCTTAAAAAATCGTATATTGATGTTTATGTATTTTAAAATAACAAAATGCATTTTTCTGTCGTAAAAATTGGTATTGTGTGATACTTTTCTACCATTCTGTCATGTTCAAATTTTGATAATATGAATTCTAAGAGGAATAGGGCTGCAGGCGATACCTCTTTTTAAAAAAAGCGCGTCGTGATTCTTACCTCAATGGTGGCGTGGAAACAGAATCTTTCTTTTTTAGTAAAACAAAAAAGTGTACGCTGTTATTTTTCTCCCTTATTATTCAGAAGATTTGATTTAAATTCTTTTGGCGAGTATTTATAGTTATTTTTATGTATATATCGAATAAAATTATGCCTTTGTGGATTTCGTGTAATCATGCCGAAAACAAACAGCAATTCGAACGTATATATTAAAATTACAGTCATTTGACAAGTTCATATGATGTGTTTTTTTGTACTTATTTTTCATAACAAAGTTTTCAATTTTTATTGGAATAGTTTTATTCATATATCTCTGTTTGATTTCATTATATATGAAATAAATGTTTGCCTTTTGGTGAGAACTCTTTTTAATTAAAATTTCCACAAAGAGTAAGGTTAAAGGCTTGAAAACTTTTCTATTTCAACTGAAACTGATTGGAGAAGATTACGTTACCAAGCATTAGGATTAATTTTATTCACAGCATGTAATGTATTGATGATGGATGTCTAAGGAAGATCACCAAAAATCGCCAAAATTTATAAAAAAAAGTCTTTGCTTTATAAATAAAATAACGGATGGAATTTAGGCCCAATCTTTCAGGAACTTTTAAATGTCCTAAATTATCGTTGGTACATTTTCCTGAACTAAGTTTTTTTTTAACGCTTTTATGTCTTTGAGCAAATGTGTGCATTTTAACATAATGCAGTATCTACGTTTACTCTTTTTTACAGAAAGCGCATTCCATCGTATTGACAAATATTAACATCAATTGTTCTTAGTTTTATTTAGGATACGTGTGTAAGGGATTGAAGTTACTCTGCGAATATACGGTTTGTCTTTTGCATTTTATTTTCCTACGAAAATTTCCTAAAGGATGACACATAATATACTGTTTAAAGTAATTTGGTCTAGCCGGGAAGAAAAGTATTTTCTAAACCCTCTGCTTTCAATCATTACATATCTTAAGTAGACTGAAATATCTCCATATTATTACGAAGTATATCCTCTATTAAAAGAAATTACACTCAGAAAAAATTTCGCTTTAACATCGCACATGTTCGTAAATTTATCATCGAGAATTAATACTTGCATAGCAACTTTTGTCATAATTTCTTTTGACGTGTATTTCATCTTTTTTTTTTAACATTTATAAACCCCGTGCACCACCGAACGTATAAGACGGGGGTAAATAACACAGACAGAAGAAAGGATTACAACACAAACTTCCATGCCTTCTCCGGGATTCAACCCAGTCCCTGCGGCACCGCAGTCAGCTTCACTGACGTGCATTTCATCTTATATAAACGATTTTTGATAATACGCCCTAATGTAAGGATAATAATCAAGCCAAACAAGAATTTGCCCTTTTTTTCTGTGCATAGAGATTTGGACTGATATCCAATTGGGAAAAAGATCCTTATTGTTGTTGAAATGTACAGTCAAATGTTATCGTGAAGTAAACAATCTTATTGCTTAATATTTCTATTTATTCGACAGAATTTATCATTAATTTCAGAGAAACTAAATTTTCAGGGACATTTATTGTGAAAAATCCCCAAAACACACCTCTTCAGAAGTTTTTTCTACAGAATGTTCCATATGATCTGGTAAATGAGTTTCAACTTTCGCGCTTGATCTTACAGCACTTGATTTGCATCCCTGCACAAATGAATGAGTTTTTACCAAGCCCAAATTTGTCGTATTATTTCCTTATGGTACTGTAGATCGATCTAACATGAGCGATGGTTTTGTTTTGTTACCTATCTGAACAGGGGAGCATGAACACTTTCTTTTCCCTAGACATTAATACAACGGAGTGTTTGTTTTCTGAAAGGAATTGAATTTTCTACTGTATCATGTTTTGTTACTCCATGTGATAATTTCTTCAATTTATTCTAAACGTATTTTTCAAGTCCATTTGCGCAGTTCATAACTATTAGTATAAAACATTTTTTATTTTGAAATTGAGAATTATTAGTTACTAGCGTGTTTTATTGTCGAATTGAAAGTAATCTTGTTAATTTCTTGTTTTATTGAGGAATTGATAATTATTAGTTAATAACGTGTGTTATTGTGAAATGGATAGTTATTAGTATTCGAGAATTTTAGGGATATGTCTTCAAATAAAAAAATGCAACCCTCGCATCGCATGTAAATAAATATTGTTTGCTTTTTAGTGTAAAATTTATGTTTTCGACAAACAATGAATTCTAATCATTTTAAATTCATGCGGTTATTTTAATTAAAACTCTTTTTCGCAAACTTTCATCATTCCGCATAATTATATAATATATGAACAAATTTCGAATACTTTGTGAAATTAATTTATTTTGAACGTTTTCATTTTTAAAAGTGTGTTTTTTGGCATGGGGAGTGATGTCTTTTAAGGTCATTACATAGATTAATTTTATTTATTAAGAAAATCTTATTTGGTATTTATACATTTGTTTTTTTAAATAATAAGATCAATTTACTTTGAAACACGACAAGAATATCTTTACATACTACTAGTTCTCGTTTCCGAGAAGGTACGGTTCATTAATCATTCTTGACACCTTCCATTCCCCTGTGGTATACTATTGCAATACAATACAACCTTTCCCTTCCTACTTTATTGTGTTTGTGTCCTGCTACCTCCTCTTTTTCCCATTCTTTTGTGTAAAATCAATTCAGAATCTACCAATAGGAACAAAGAACCACACTGCCACTAGCATTCGGTATCCGTGACTTTCCCATCATTCCTCTTCCGTCTAATGAGCTGAGCAGACGTATTTCATCTGTCGCTGTTATTCGCGAATTCGAATTTCTTTTTCTTAAAGTTAAATCACTTTGAGATTTTCATTGTTCCTAGAGATTAATTTGTGCGTGACCTTTTAATTGTTTAGGATTGGTGTTATCTCCTCGTTTTTTGGAATAGGAATCGCAAGATGTCTGAAGAAAACTTGTGCTTTAGTGAGATTTGCAACTTGGTGAATATTACAGAAGGTAAGTTGAAGAACAGATATGCAAAGAATTGTTTGAGGAAATATTTGTTAATGTTCGTCATGATGAAGAAACTTGTTAAGGAAAGAGAAAAACATAGACGAAGCCCAGAACTTGGAAGCCCGGCGCATCAAAACGCAACATTAACGTCCACACGTCGTAGATTGTTTTAATTAAAATTTCCACCAATTTCAAGTCGTACGTGTCGACTAATTTTCGTATTCAACTGAAAAAAATTCGCGCATCTTTAGATTGAAGAAATAAAAAATGATAGCGATATAATTTACTCAAGAGTTACGTACAGTTGAAGAAGATTTCTTTATAATAACAAACAAAAATTGTGTGTGTGTGTTTTTATTTACGGCACCTACTATTATAGTGATTAAAACTAATGTCAGTGAAAAATAACCAAAATGTTTAATTAAAAAAACGCAATTACTTAACAGATAAAAGAAGGCAAAGGGATATTCCTTGTCCCCAAATGCTTTAGAACATCAAAAGTAATTCGCACTACATTTACCTAAAAGTTGATACGTAGTTATGAACCTATATTTTCTGTTTCCAAATATTGGGACGGCAATTGTATTGAGTTCAATACAGAACTCTTTTGTGAGAGATAGTGTGAAAATACCCTACTTCAAATCACTTTATGTTTGGATAATCTGTGAAAAACTGTTATATTAGTCATGATACTGAATCTCCCCAGCAATATTTTTTTAAATATTATTTTATAAATATTTTTCCTCAGCCTATGTTTGTTATTGTAAATTAGTAGTTTGTCTCATGTTTTATGGAGAATTATTAGTTCTTTTACTGTTTACTTTTGGAAATGATTATTATTAGTTTATCTCGTGTTTTCTTGTGCAGATTACATATGCCCAAAAGAATACCCGAATAATATGCAAGCTGTCTGTGTTACCAAAATGAGTATCTACGGGAACATTTTTTCTACTTACGAGAAATATTTCAGTTTTCTGAATTTCAAGAATGCTTTATTAGACTTTGAACTGATTTCCTTTCGGATTAGGAGGTATTCATTTTTGTTTCAATTTCTGTGCCACTTTGACAATCACTGTATCAAAACGGTTTTTAGCGTATACTGAATTTATATCTTTCTATTATTCTGTGATATACTGTTGTTTTATTCATGATGTTCTAAATTTCTTGCAATATTTTTAAAGATATATTTGTGATTAATAATGTGATATACTGATGTTTTACTAATGAGACTAAACTGCATGAAATATTTTTTTAAAAAAAATTATTTGATATACATTTTTGACAAAAGTGAATGCTTGCAATTTTGTAATCTTACTTGAATTGGTGTTTCACCTTGCAATTGAGAATATTTTTGTGTTGAACCATGGAATTAAGAGTTATTAGTTATCTCATGTTTTGGATTGCAATTTACATATCTGAAATTTCATCCACATTGCTTATATTTGTTTCATTTTTATCGCATGCAACATTTCAAATTTAAAATAGTGCCTTATAGTTGGAAATGTGGCATGGCACTTTGTCATTCACAAGAATACAGAGAACCATTCATTAGTGGTTTTTTTACATAAGGTTCGTTCGATGATATATAAGTCTTTCTGTGATGCTACTTTCTTATATCAAAATCTGTTTATCATATTTTTTCTTAAAAAATCGTATATTGATGTTTATGTATTTTAAAATAACAAAATGCATTTTTCTGTCGTAAAAATTGGTATTGTGTGATACTTTTCTACCATTCTGTCATGTTCAAATTTTGATAATATGAATTCTAAGAGGAATAGGGCTGCAGGCGATACCTCTTTTTAAAAAAAGCGCGTCGTGATTCTTACCTCAATGGTGGCGTGGAAACAGAATCTTTCTTTTTTAGTAAAACAAAAAAGTGTGCGCTGTTATTTTTCTCCCTTATTATTCAGAAGATTTGATTTAAATTCTTTTGGCGAGTATTTATAGTTATTTTTATGTATATATCGAATAAAATTATGCCTTTGTGGATTTCGTGTAATCATGCCGAAAACAAACAGCAATTCGAACGTATATATTAAAATTACAGTCATTTGACAAGTTCATATGATGTGTTTTTTTGTAACTTATTTTTCATAACAAAGTTTTCAATTTTTATTGGAATAGTTTTATTCATATATCTCTGTTTGATTTCATTATATATGAAATAAATGTTTGCCTTTTGGTGAGAACTCTTTTTAATTAAAATTTCCACAAAGAGTAAGGTTAAAGGCTTGAAAACTTTTCTATTTCAACTGAAACTGATTGGAGAAGATTACGTTACCAAGCATTAGGATTAATTTTATTCACAGCATGTAATGTATTGATGATGGATGTCTAAGGAAGATCACCAAAAATCGCCAAAATTTATAAAAAAAAGTCTTTGCTTTATAAATAAAATAACGGATGGAATTTAGGCCCAATCTTTCAGGAACTTTTAAATGTCCTAAATTATCGTTGGTACATTTTCCTGAACTAAGTTTTTTTTTAACGCTTTTATGTCTTTGAGCAAATGTGTGCATTTTAACATAATGCAGTATCTACGTTTACTCTTTTTTACAGAAAGCGCATTCCATCGTATTGACAAATATTAACATCAATTGTTCTTAGTTTTATTTAGGATACGTGTGTAAGGGATTGAAGTTACTCTGCGAATATACGGTTTGTCTTTTGCATTTTATTTTCCTACGAAAATTTCCTAAAGGATGACACATAATATACTGTTTAAAGTAATTTGGTCTAGCCGGGAAGAAAAGTATTTTCTAAACCCTCTGCTTTCAATCATTACATATCTTAAGTAGACTGAAATATCTCCATATTATTACGAAGTATATCCTCTATTAAAAGAAATTACACTCAGAAAAAATTTCGCTTTAACATCGCACATGTTCGTAAATTTATCATCGAGAATTAATACTTGCATAGCAACTTTTGTCATAATTTCTTTTGACGTGTATTTCATCTTTTTTTTTTAACATTTATAAACCCCGTGCACCACCGAACGTATAAGACGGGGGTAAATAACACAGACAGAAGAAAGGATTACAACACAAACTTCCATGCCTTCTCCGGGATTCCAACCCAGTCCCTGCGGCACCGCAGTCAGCTTCACTGACGTGCATTTCATCTTAGATAAACGATTTTTGATAATACGCCCTAATGTAAGGATAGTAATCAAGCCAAACAAGAATTTGCCCTTTTTTTCTGTGCATAGAGATTTGGACTGATATCCAATTGGGAAAAAGATCCTTATTGTTGTTGAAATGTACAGTCAAATGTTATCGTGAAGTAAACAATCTTATTGCTTAATATTTCTATTTATTCGACAGAATTTATCATTAATTTCAGAGAAACTAAATTTTCAGGGACATTTATTGTGAAAAATCCCCAAAACACACCTCTTCAGAAGTTTTTTCTACAGAATGTTCCATATGATCTGGTAAATGAGTTTCAACTTTCGCGCTTGATCTTACAGCACTTGATTTGCATCCCTGCACAAATGAATGAGTTTTTACCCCCCCAAGCCCAAATTTGTCGTATTATTTCCTTATGGTACTGTAGATCGATCTAACATGAGCGATGGTTTTGTTTTGTTACCTATCTGAACAGGGGAGCATGAACACTTTCTTTTCCCTAGACATTAATACAACGGAGTGTTTGTTTTCTGAAAGGAATTGAATTTTCTACTGTATAATGTTTTGTTACTCCATGTGATAATTTCTTCAATTTATTCTAAACGTATTTTTCAAGTCCATTTGCGCAGTTCATAACTATTAGTATAAAACATTTTTTATTTTGAAATTGAGAATTATTAGTTACTAGCGTGTTTTATTGTCGAATTGAAAGTAATCTTGTTAATTTCTTGTTTTATTGAGGAATTGATAATTATTAGTTAATAACGTGTGTTATTGTGAAATGGATAGTTATTAGTATTCGAGAATTTTAGGGATATGTCTTCAAATAAAAAAATGCAACCCTCGCATCGCATGTAAATAAATATTGTTTGCTTTTTAGTGTAAAATTTATGTTTTCGACAAACAATGAATTCTAATCATTTTAAATTCATGCGGTTATTTTAATTAAAACTCTTTTTCGCAAACTTTCATCATTCCGCATAATTATATAATATATGAACAAATTTCGAATACTTTGTGAAATTAATTTATTTTGAACGTTTTCATTTTTAAAAGTGTGTTTTTTGGCATGGGGAGTGATGTCTTTTAAGGTCATTACATAGATTAATTTTATTTATTAAGAAAATCTTATTTGGTATTTATACATTTGTTTTTTTAAATAATAAGATCAATTTACTTTGAAACACGACAAGAATATCTTTACATACTACTAGTTCTCGTTTCCGAGAAGGTACGGTTCATTAATCATTCTTGACACCTTCCATTCCCCTGTGGTATACTATTGCAATACAATACAACCTTTCCCTTCCTACTTTATTGTGTTTGTGTCCTGCTACCTCCTCTTTTTCCCATTCTTTTGTGTAAAATCAATTCAGAATCTACCAATAGGAACAAAGAACCACACTGCCACTAGCATTCGGTATCCGTGACTTTCCCATCATTCCTCTTCCGTCTAATGAGCTGAGCAGACGTATTTCATCTGTCGCTGTTATTCGCGAATTCGAATTTCTTTTTCTTAAAGTTAAATCACTTTGAGATTTTCATTGTTCCTAGAGATTAATTTGTGCGTGACCTTTTAATTGTTTAGGATTGGTGTTATCTCCTCTGTTTTTTGGAATAGGAATCGCAAGATGTCTGAAGAAAACTTGTGCTTTAGTGAGATTTGCAACTTGGTGAATATTACAGAAGGTAAGTTGAAGAACAGATATGCAAAGAATTGTTTGAGGAAATATTTGTTAATGTTCGTCATGATGAAGAAACTTGTTAAGGAAAGAGAAAAACATAGACGAAGCCCAGAACTTGGAAGCCCGGCGCATCAAAACGCAACATTAACGTCCACACGTCGTAGATTGTTTTAATTAAAATTTCCACCAATTTCAAGTCGTACGTGTCGACTAATTTTCGTATTCAACTGAAAAAAATTCGCGCATCTTTAGATTGAAGAAATAAAAAATGATAGCGATATAATTTACTCAAGAGTTACGTACAGTTGAAGAAGATTTCTTTATAATAACAAACAAAAATTGTGTGTGTGTGTTTTTATTTACGGCACCTACTATTATAGTGATTAAAACTAATGTCAGTGAAAAATAACCAAAATGTTTAATTAAAAAAACGCAATTACTTAACAGATAAAAGAAGGCAAAGGGATATTCCTTGTCCCCAAATGCTTTAGAACATCAAAAGTAATTCGCACTACATTTACCTAAAAGTTGATACGTAGTTATGAACCTATATTTTCTGTTTCCAAATATTGGGACGGCAATTGTATTGAGTTCAATACAGAACTCTTTTGTGAGAGATAGTGTGAAAATACCCTACTTCAAATCACTTTATGTTTGGATAATCTGTGAAAAACTGTTACATTAGTTATGATACTGAATCTCCCCAGCAATATTTTTTTAAATATTATTTTATAAATATTTTTCCTCAGCCTATGTTTGTTATTGTAAATTAGTAGTTTGTCTCATGTTTTATGGAGAATTATTAGTTCTTTTACTTATTACTTTTGGAAATGATTATTATTAGTTTATCTCGTGTTTTCTTGTGCAGATTACATATGCCCAAAAGAATACCCGAATAATATGCAAGCTGTCTGTGTTACCAAAATGAGTATCTACGGGAACATTTTTTCTACTTACGAGAAATATTTCAGTTTTCTGAATTTCAAGAATGCTTTATTAGACTTTGAACTGATTTCCTTTCGGATTAGGAGGTATTCATTTTTGTTTCAATTTCTGTGCCACTTTGACAATCACTGTATCAAAACGGTTTTTAGCGTATACTGAATTTATATCTTTCTATTATTCTGTGATATACTGTTGTTTTATTCATGATGTTCTAAATTTCTTGCAATATTTTTAAAGATATATTTGTGATTAATAATGTGATATACTGATGTTTTACTAATGAGACTAAACTGCATGAAATATTTTTTTTAAAAAAATTATTTGATATACATTTTTGACAAAAGTGAATGCTTGCAATTTTGTAATCTTACTTGAATTGGTGTTTCACCTTGCAATTGAGAATATTTTTGTGTTGAACCATGGAATTAAGAGTTATTAGTTATCTCATGTTTTGGATTGCAATTTACATATCTGAAATTTCATCCACATTGCTTATATTTGTTTCATTTTTATCGCATGCAACATTTCAAATTTAAAATAGTGCCTTATAGTTGGAAATGTGGCATGGCACTTTGTCATTCACAAGAATACAGAGAACCATTCATTAGTGGTTTTTTTACATAAGGTTCGTTCGATGATATATAAGTCTTTCTGTGATGCTACTTTCTTATATCAAAATCTGTTTATCATATTTTTTCTTAAAAAATCGTATATTGATGTTTATGTATTTTAAAATAACAAAATGCATTTTTCTGTCGTAAAAATTGGTATTGTGTGATACTTTTCTACCATTCTGTCATGTTCAAATTTTGATAATATGAATTCTAAGAGGAATAGGGCTGCAGGCGATACCTCTTTTTAAAAAAAGCGCGTCGTGATTCTTACCTCAATGGTGGCGTGGAAACAGAATCTTTCTTTTTTAGTAAAACAAAAAAGTGTACGCTGTTATTTTTCTCCCTTATTATTCAGAAGATTTGATTTAAATTCTTTTGGCGAGTATTTATAGTTATTTTTATGTATATATCGAATAAAATTATGCCTTTGTGGATTTCGTGTAATCATGCCGAAAACAAACAGCAATTCGAACGTATATATTAAAATTACAGTCATTTGACAAGTTCATATGATGTGTTTTTTTGTAACTTATTTTTCATAACAAAGTTTTCAATTTTTATTGGAATAGTTTTATTCATATATCTCTGTTTGATTTCATTATATATGAAATAAATGTTTGCCTTTTGGTGAGAACTCTTTTTAATTAAAATTTCCACAAAGAGTAAGGTTAAAGGCTTGAAAACTTTTCTATTTCAACTGAAACTGATTGGAGAAGATTACGTTACCAAGCATTAGGATTAATTTTATTCACAGCATGTAATGTATTGATGATGGATGTCTAAGGAAGATCACCAAAAATCGCCAAAATTTATAAAAAAAAGTCTTTGCTTTATAAATAAAATAACGGATGGAATTTAGGCCCAATCTTTCAGGAACTTTTAAATGTCCTAAATTATCGTTGGTACATTTTCCTGAACTAAGTTTTTTTTTAACGCTTTTATGTCTTTGAGCAAATGTGTGCATTTTAACATAATGCAGTATCTACGTTTACTCTTTTTTACAGAAAGCGCATTCCATCGTATTGACAAATATTAACATCAATTGTTCTTAGTTTTATTTAGGATACGTGTGTAAGGGATTGAAGTTACTCTGCGAATATACGGTTTGTCTTTTGCATTTTATTTTCCTACGAAAATTTCCTAAAGGATGACACATAATATACTGTTTAAAGTAATTTGGTCTAGCCGGGAAGAAAAGTATTTTCTAAACCCTCTGCTTTCAATCATTACATATCTTAAGTAGACTGAAATATCTCCATATTATTACGAAGTATATCCTCTATTAAAAGAAATTACACTCAGAAAAAATTTCGCTTTAACATCGCACATGTTCGTAAATTTATCATCGAGAATTAATACTTGCATAGCAACTTTTGTCATAATTTCTTTTGACGTGTATTTCATCTTTTTTTTTTAACATTTATAAACCCCGTGCACCACCGAACGTATAAGACGGGGGTAAATAACACAGACAGAAGAAAGGATTACAACACAAACTTCCATGCCTTCTCCGGGATTCCAACCCAGTCCCTGCGGCACCGCAGTCAGCTTCACTGACGTGCATTTCATCTTAGATAAACGATTTTTGATAATACGCCCTAATGTAAGGATAATAATCAAGCCAAACAAGAATTTGCCCTTTTTTCTGTGCATAGAGATTTGGACTGATATCGAATTGGGAAAAAGATCCTTATTGTTGTTGAAATGTACAGTCAAATGTTATCGTGAAGTAAACAATCTTAATGCTTAATATTTCTATTTATTCGACAGAATTTATCATTAATTTCAGAGAAACTAAATTTTCAGGGACATTTATTGTGAAAAATCCCCAAAACACACCTCTTCAGAAGTTTTTTCTACAGAATGTTCCATATGATCTGGTAAATGAGTTTCAACTTTCGCGCTTGATCTTACAGCACTTGATTTGCATCCCTGCACAAATGAATGAGTTTTTACAAGCCCAAATTTGTCGTATTATTTCCTTATGGTACTGTAGATCGATCTAACATGAGCGATGGTTTTGTTTTGTTACCCCTATCATGGACACTTTCTTTTCCCTAGACATTAATACAACGGAGTGTTTGTTTTCTGAAAGAAATGGAATTTTCTTCTGTATAATGTTTTGTTACTCCATGTGATAATTTCTTCAATTTATTTTAAACGTATTTTTCAAGTCCATTTGCGCAGTTCATAACTATTAGTATAAAACATTTTTTATTTTGAAATTGAGAATTATTAGTTACTAGCGTGTTTTATTGTCGAATTGAAAGTAATCTTGTTAATTTCTTGTTTTATTGAGGAATTGATAATTATTAGTTAATAACGTGTGTTATTGTGAAATGGATAGTTATTAGTATTCGAGAATTTTAGGGATATGTCTTCAAATAAAAAAATGCAACCCTCGCATCGCATGTAAATAAATATTGTTTGCTTTTTAGTGTAAAATTTATGTTTTCGACAAACAATGAATTCTAATCATTTTAAATTCATGCGGTTATTTTAATTAAAACTCTTTTTCGCAAACTTTCATCATTCCGCATAATTATATAATATATGAACAAATTTCGAATACTTTGTGAAATTAATTTATTTTGAACGTTTTCATTTTTAAAAGTGTGTTTTTTGGCATGGGGAGTGATGTCTTTTAAGGTCATTACATAGATTAATTTTATTTATTAAGAAAATCTTATTTGGTATTTATACATTTGTTTTTTTAAATAATAAGATCAATTTACTTTGAAACACGACAAGAATATCTTTACATACTACTAGTTCTCGTTTCCGAGAAGGTACGGTTCATTAATCATTCTTGACACCTTCCATTCCCCTGTTTTATACTATTGCAACACAATACAACCTTTCTTTCCTACTTTCTTGCGTTTGTGTCCTGCTACCTCCTCTTTTCCCATTCTTTTGTGTAAAATCAATTTAGAATCTACCAATAGGAACAAAGAACCACACTGCCACTAGCATTCGGTATCCGTGACTTTCCCATCATTCCTCTTCCGTCTAATGAGCTGAGCAGACGTATTTCATCTGTCGCTGTTATTCGCGAATTCGAATTTCTTTTTCTTAAAGTTAAATCACTTTGAGATTTTCATTGTTCCTAGAGATTAATTTGTGCGTGACCTTTTAATTGTTTAGGATTGGTGTTATCTCCTCGTTTTTTGGAATAGGAATCGCAAGATGTCTGAAGAAAACTTGTGCTTTAGTGAGATTTGCAACTTGGTGAATATTACAGAAGGTAAGTTGAAGAACAGATATGCAAAGAATTGTTTGAGGAAATATTTGTTAATGTTCGTCATGATGAAGAAACTTGTTAAGGAAAGAGAAAAACATAGACGAAGCCCAGAACTTGGAAGCCCGGCGCATCAAAACGCAACATTAACGTCCACACGTCGTAGATTGTTTTAATTAAAATTTCCACCAATCTCAAGTCATAAGTGTTGACTAATTTACGTATTCAACTGAAAAAAATTCGCGCATCTTACAGATTGAAGAAATGAAAAATGATAGCGATATAATTTACTCAAGAGTTACGTACAGTTGAAGAAGATTTCTTTATAATAACAAACAAAAATTGTGTGTGTGTGTTTTTATTTACGGCACCTACTATTATAGTGATTAAAACTAATGTCAGTGAAAAATAACCAAAATGTTTAATTAAAAAAACGCAATTACTTAACAGATAAAAGAAGGCAAAGGGCCTTGTCCCCAAATGCTTTAGAACATGAAAAGTAATTCGCACTACATTTACCTAAAAGTTGATACGTAGTGATGCAGCGCTACAATTACTTCATTAATTTAACATATTATGTCTTACGCAGGTTCGATTAATTTCACTTATGTCTGCATCATATTAGTGGTTAGTACTTTAAAACTCAATTAATAAAACAATGAAGTTAAATTCGTTTATTATGTTTAAAACATTACTAAGTTAAAATAATTACACTATTCAATTTTTAGAATAAGAATACAGCAACATTCCACTTATCTGAAACGGAGGCATGGAGCTGGGTGGTACTTGGACGGCCTAAATTCAACTCTCTTAATCTGAAATCATGGTAATCGGTCTTCTGCTAATCTGTAAAATCTCTCTCTAAATCTCTGTAAATCTGTGTAAAATCTGCGTAATATCTGCCGAGAAATGTCCCGGTTCCTCCTTTTAAGTGGAGGCAAATTACCCCCTTTTTCATCCGCACGCACTTTGGTCCTGCCTAACCATTGGTCAGGAACCAAGCGCAGAGTCACAAATTTCGCGACGACTCTTCCAAATTATGAGTTCATTCAACTTTGCTGACCAGCCGTTGTGACCCCCTCAACTAAGGAATGCGACAACATCCTGTCAACAAGAAACAAGGGGAATACACACAAATTGCATGTGTCTTAGGGACCATCTTAAAACCCGATCAGCATCTAAGCCTTCCAGCCTCCAAGCCACCCATCACTCCTCCCCCCTTTCAGACTCACAAACACCTGGAAAGAGAGAAAAAAAAATAACACATATTTTGCAGTAGACATACAAAACTGAAATGGGAGTGATTAAATGACAATAGTAATAGTCCAACAGCGAGCCGGAAATGGATCTTCTTGACACGATGAAATCTTGGAAAAACAACTGCAGGAGAGGGAAAAAAAAACTGGAGGGGGAATCCTTGATCCCGACGATTGAGCCTTTTAGTGCCAAGTGCAGTAGGAAGTCTGTTGTGAAGGTGAAGAAATAACGACAATTATGTCCTGTCGTTTGACGAATTGAAGAGGGGTGAAAAACACCACCCTGGAAGAATGTAGCCGCCCTAATGGGTAGCCTATTGTTGAATTCTCTTATTGACTTCGCGGCATTGTAGAAACCTTTAAACGTTTGTCTCCTCTGCTCCCTTGTGTTGGAGGTCGTCAATCTTGACAGCTCCCGAACCTGATGAATGTGGCTGGCCTGTCATCCTGACGCCATGGCGAAGGGGAAAATTTTCCTTTCCTGTTGTCCGTGAGTTGCATTCCAGCTCGACCTTAATGAAAAAAATACTCCCAAAAGAGATTATAATAAGTACGGAAATGTTCTACACACACAACACGTGAACTCATTATTTTCCATTTCACTTTCTCCCTCCCCACTAACTTCTTGACGGCCGGGACTTTCGTTTGAATACCACACCGACCATCCCCTGCCTCCGTTTCTGCCAAACAAATGTAGTACAATAGAACGTCTTGTAAAGAAAAAAAAATTCATAAAATTCGAATTTTGAGATGAGATCTGGGCTACCGCATAATTTACACAAAAGAATTGCACTCACGAAACATTGTAACAGTATAATTGTGTACATAACACAGCAGTGATTAATATGTAATATAAATAAAACAAGTGATATATATATAAAGATACAAGAAGTAAATACTTAAAAAATTGATTGTGACACAGATTTTGGCGCGACATGTATGCATAGTAAAATGGGTAAAAACAACATTTCCGATGTCTGGCATGAAAGTTAAACAGATATTTTGTATAATTATGCCAACTCCTCCTTCTCACTGATCATCGCAGAACGACATGATGAAGAAAATTATTAGCTAATAATGTACACAAAAAATATCCACCATTTTAAGGGATTAGAAAAATTTATTTTCCAGTGTGAGATTGTAACAATTTGTGAGAACAAGTTTAGATAAGTTATTATTATTATTTATGAGTATAATGCAAAAAAACAGAAAATCATCACAACATTGCATCACCTAACATCGAAATTCGACATGATAACAATATGGCATGATTACATAAGAAATTGCAACGTACACCAAAGTCAATGAGCATAAGGAATTATAAATTCACCCTGAGCCTTGAGTACTAATTAAATTAAGCATGCATTTGAAATACAACGTACAACAAAATCAATAGCATAAAGGAATGACAAATTCACCATGAGAATTGCGTACGAATAGTATAACTTAGGCGTGCATTTTCCTTATTACAAAACGATGAATATGCATGTGATCAGGATGCAAACCCAAGGTTAAGAAACAAAAAAAATTTAATACTAAAAGTAGACGAGATTATTAAAATTGTGGCTATTAATAAAAATGGATTTTAAGTCTATATATAAAAAAAATAGAAGGCGAGAAAAAAAAAACGAAACACTTCACTCTAACCTTTGAGTGCTATAATTGTGCACTGAACAGAGCGATTCGCATGTCATCAACACCAGACACAAAAAAAATTTTGTTCAACAATAAAAATATTAATTCCCATTACTATAACTAATTCACCAAAATCGACTATCGGCAACTCGAATACTGACTCTCAAACAACATAGCCATAAAACCTTATAACCAATACGATCCGCTAACAATTAACTAACGCTACAAACAGATAACTATCTCTCAAAAACAGAACTAACTCGACAACTGAAACTCTAATTCTCAATCATTTCTACTAAATCACTTAACTAATACCTGAATAATCATATTAATTCACAAACTCATAAAACAATTCTCTGTATCTCTTCTTCCAACACTTCGTTAAACATAACTTCCGTAATAATTCACATAACCCGCTAGATTCTAATACAACCATAATGACAACAATTTCCTGTACCTCTTTAACAATTCGCTAAACATAACTTCCGAAAATAATTCACATAACCGCTAGATTCTAATACAACTATAATGACAACAATTTCCTGTACCTTTTAACAATTCGATAAACATAACTTCCGGAAATAATTCGCATCAGTATTCAAATATATCACGAACAATCTTAACTCAATTGTAATCAACACTCTTCACATAATGAAATTCAACTTATAAAAAAAAAATTCATGCTCTAACCCACTAAGTATTCAAAACAATTCCATAAGTACAGAATGAACACAAGACTTATCTACCTCAATACTAAATAATATGACCAAGAATTTTCATAAAAAAAATTATTATGAACCAAAAACACGAAATCAAAACTAACTTCACTTAATCAATCAACACTTATACCGAGTGGTACATCATGGAGGGAGAGAGAAAAATTCATAAATCGACAAAACCGAAAGAAAAAAAAAACTGAATACCCAATTTATGGACAATTGAAACTCAACTACTCAAAAACATTCTAAAACGAGAGTACAAGAACACAATACTAGTAACTATACTTTAAACATATCATAGAAATTCCTTTAGTGTGAATAAAATTTTACTAGTGCGATGGCCAACACAGAATAAAACAAACAACCATCTCGAATATTATTAAAATTCATAAAACACAATTGTAATTAAGAATAATAATGGCAAAATAGCTACTTTCTTCTACACTATCATAAGGTACTGGCGAAAACAATAAAAGTTCAGAAATAAACATAAATGATAATACATCCACAATAAGTATTCAATAAGTAGGTTGCAAGAAACAAGAAAAACATATATTTGATTATAATAACATGATAAAACCAACGTTTAATAGCTCAAAATTTAATACTTCTAAGCAACAATGAAATTCACAAGAGATAATGTATAAATGAAACACAATAACAAAATACGTATAATGAGCATACTAAAAAAAACACATGGAGCATGTGTGGGACTACACACATAGCTAAAATAGTAATTCACTGATTTATGAGTTATACAAGAGACCTTTCTCTATATTTCCTGACTTATTGTAGACATGTACCTTGTGTCCACAGTATATATTTTGAAATAACATACATGCAAAAGCATATGAGTGACAAAAACAAATTTAAAAAAAAACATCAATGTATATAATATTGATATTTATACAAGTACCAACATAATAAAATACAATTAATTCTCATTGATACAAAATGAATTCCTACAATCTACCCGACAACAATCTTTGAAGTATTTTAAGATAAGCATGGACCTTTCTCCGATAACAAAAATGTCGACAATAATATGAACAAAGTAAACATTAAAATTTTATGTATGAATTTAATTTATTTATAAAATTTTCTAACACTCGAACCCTCACTGCCCGCAAATTGTGGGATCAACTCAATTAAATTAAACCGATCGGAAGTAGTATGCAATTGAACAGGATCGGCCTGACGAGAACGAGGCATTATGCGAATTTTATCTAAAACCGGCGAGTTGCAATTAAGATAAAATTATCGACAGAATGAAGTTAAAAAAAAATTATGTTAACATTCTTACAAAGAGAAGGATCCATCTCCATCCAATATACCAGTGCCTAAATACATTAGAACAATATGGGATCGAAAAAAAAAAGAACTTTGCAACCTTTAATCTACCGAGGAAATTAAAAATTAAACTTGCGAGGAAAAAATAATTTGCTTTAAAGTTAACGCCAATGTATTCAACATTACAACAATCTTAAATTTATTATACATTCGAACACAACACATTAGCGATTGCCCAAATTCATCTAAAAAATTCACGCGTGAACGAAAGAGGTGAAAAAAAAATTTCCTCGAATCCTGGTCACTTGGCACCAGATGATGCAGCGCTACAATTACTTCATTAATTTAACATATTATGTCTTACGCAGGTTCGATTAATTTCACTTATGTCTGCATCATATTAGTGGTTAGTACTTTAAAACTCAATTAATAAAACAATGAAGTTAAATTCGTTTATTATGTTTAAAACATTACTAAGTTAAAATAATTACACTATTCAATTTTTAGAATAAGAATACAGCAACATTCCACTTATCTGAAACGGAGGCATGGAGCTGGGTGGTACTTGGACGGCCTAAATTCAACTCTCTTAATCTGAAATCATGGTAATCGTCTTCTGCTAATCTGTAAAATCTCTCTCTAAATCTCTGTAAATCTGTGTAAAATCTGCGTAATATCTGCCGAGAAATGTCCCGGTTCCTCCTTTTAAGTGGAGGCAAATTACCCCCTTTTTCATCCGCACGCACTTTGGTCCTGCCTAACCATTGGTCAGGAACCAAGCGCAGAGTCACAAATTTCGCGACGACTCTTCCAAATTATGAGTTCATTCAACTTTGCTGACCAGCCGTTGTGACCCCCTCAACTAAGGAATGCGACAACATCCTGTCAACAAGAAACAAGGGGAATACACACAAATTGCATGTGTCTTAGGGACCATCTTAAAACCCGATCAGCATCTAAGCCTTCCAGCCTCCAAGCCACCCATC
>BMAO01019388.1:0-25635 GCA_019973975.1 Trichonephila clavata
GGAATTGCTAATATTTATGCTACAGGAAGAAAAAATTTGTATCTGCTGGGAACAGAAACATCTTTTATCAATTATATATATATGCAACCAAATCATGTTATTTTCTTATTTGTTAAAAATTTTATACTTGTACTTAAGAAAAATTAACTTTAATTTTATCCGAATACGTTGAAAATGAACAAATTCGGTCAAGACACATATTTTTTTTTAATTTTATGGAATAGAGCTATCTTTTGGCATTACAAAACATACCTTGTTTTGATTCTACGCTACCTAGAGGTCTTTTCAATCAATTTCATAAAGTTAGAAAAACCGGAAGTGTGTGGGTCTTTGATCTACCAGAAGTGGGCATTTAAATTGCTCAAAATCTATCATGGCGAATCTGATAATTCAAAATGTTACAAATGTATTTCTAGAAAACTTTTTGAACCTGATATTTATGTTATTTTCTAAAGAATGTACTGAAATATTTTTTATTGTACGAATACTTTTTGAGTTATGGCTTGTTATTTAAGTAATGGTCTCATAAACAATGTCACATTTCTTATAATGTTTACTCAATCGGCTCTAAAATTTTCAAATTTTATTAAAACATTAAAGGTTAAGAACACTTTCTAGATCAATACATCTAATTTGTTTTAGTAATACTTTTAATGATAGAAGTTTGTTATTTTTCTCTAATCTATTTGAAGTGTTTCAAAACCATTGCAAAAAATTCACTGTTAATTGCAATTTTTGTATAATTTACGTAATTTATTTTAAATCTTGTAAGTTATATATTGGTATTTATTGGTATTGAGTCCTAAAAAAGCATTTATAGTTTTTAAATATGCGGCTTTGTTAAAAAAATACTCCTAACGTGTTCGGATACCTTAAAAATAAAATATGTAACAGTAATAAGTTTTATATAATGAGAAATGTTTTTTTATAATTTTTTTTATTTTTATCTCAAAAATTTTTTTGAATGGTTTATAAAATGTATAATTCACATTGAGATTTTTTCTTGTATCTTTTTTTCTCTCGCAATTTTGCATTCTTACAATACAAGGTCTAAAGTTTCCAATGTCCTTGTCAAGTAAAAAAAGAAGTCTTTTTTTATGTAACAAAATAGCTTTAACTACACTATTTTTTACATTGCAAAAATAAGTAATTTATAGAAACAATTATTGGTTATCTTGTAAAAGGAACTGACTGATTATTATTGGCTTTTAGAAACTATCTTATCTTTCCTTTTCTTAAAACAGAAAAACCAGATTAGATGAATCAAGCGAAATGGATCAGATAATAGAATTTGACAAGATCGGCAAAATAAAATTACATTTTTGAATCTTGGAAATTAGATATTTGAAGCAAACTCTAAAAACTTACAATAAACGTAAAAACAAACGAAAAAAACTTAAGTATTTGTTTTCGTTACTATTCCGTCGCAAAGTATTTCATTTTCTAATACAATTTTTGTGAAACGTAAAAGCATTTGAGAAGTTTTTGAAACAATTTATTTTCTAATATTATATTTCATTCTTTGTTTTTCTAAGAGAAAAACACATTTTTCTACCCTGAAATTTTTATAGAACTTTCTGTTTGTTAAGACAAAGTTTTTCCTTTAAAAGTTTTGTTTTTAAACTTAAAAGTTTTGTGAAGTTCTAAGTACAGTAATAAGGCGCGCTAAAATATTTTTATAATATTCCAAAGAAATATATAAAATTAATATTTCCATTAGTTTGAAAACAATAAAATGTATTACATATTTTGGGAGTAAGGGAAATTCTGTCGTCTCTTTTAAAGAAAAATCATCTTTTTTCACTTTTTATTTAAAACTTACTCTAAAATATAATGTCCTTTATTACTTACTAGCTTTTACCCACGGCTTCGCACGCGTTGATGTCTTTAAATAACTGTCAGCATTAACTGTTAACAATAACATTACAATTAGAAAGTAAATAAAATATGATAATTTTTTACTGCTTAACTGGGACCATTACAATTCAAAAACTAAAAATGATCTTAGTTTAAAAAACTGAAAACATTCTTTATTATAATAATTAACAACAAAAAGTAACTATTGCTTAAATGTGACAGAAAAATGTAAATAAATAAAGAGAAAAAATAGGATTAAAACTAAACGTAAACTTATAAATGTTTTGTTACTCTAATTGCTTTTTGTTTATGAAGCTTTCATTTATTATTTTAAAAAGTGCATCCGGAATAGCTGATGCCATACTTAATTGAACAGTGAAATAAGTATCGTAAAAAAAATTTATGACACGTGTTAGCGTATTATCATGTGCCCGTAAAACTATGTCTCGTGAAGAGCATCGGTGGCTTGTAACCAAAACAACAACTTCATTAGCTCAGCTTGGCGTTCAGTTTCACGTTCAACCGTATAGCTTCCGTTCCCGTAAAAATACGGGAATAAAATATACCCTATGTTACTTGCTGATAATGTAGCTTTCCACTGGTGGAAGAATTTTTAAGATCGGTTTTGTGGTTTAGGCGTGAAAGCGTAACAAACAAGCAAACTTACATTCACATTTATAATATTATCAGGATAACTGTCAAGCAAATTTACGACAGATTACCTAACTCGCTGGAATAAAAGTCCTCTGTTTTAGATACAAAGTATTCTTCCACTGCCATTTAGACAACTTCATAATGTATATATTCAATTCCATCAAAATTTTTGCGGTGACCTAAACAATGGATAGTCAGGTGGTGCAATTTGAGGTGTATATGGCAGCTGAGGTAAGATTTCCCAACCTAAATCTGCAATTTTTTTTGTGCTGTGTCTCTTTCCATGTTTAGTCTAGCGTTTTCGTAATAAATAATCACGCCCTTTCCGTTGACCAAAGATGGACGTTTATGTTGAATTTCTCTATTCAGAACACGAATCGCGAACAGTAAAGACAACGCGCGTTTCATTTTCTTTAAACTTCTTTTCCTGCACTATAACCTTGCTGTCTCACCAACAACGAATGCAACACAACCTTATTCCAATGTACTTCAGCTTTGAATGTGAATGGTGGTGTCTGAACTTTGTAAACATATGCTTTCTTCTAACCATGTGTTTATATTCTACCCATTTTATAACCATGATTTTAATAACTCACTTTCTTGTCTCTACAGGTGGAATTTTGTAACTGCTTTTAAACTAACTTCCCGATGAGTTAAGGACTTGAAATTTAGACCATAGCTCAGAAATAGATGACAATATATGAAAGTCTGAAAGAAAAAGTTCTGGTCGTGATCCCGGGCTCCCGAAAAGTCAGGAACCGATTTCGACAAAGGGCTTCCATAAAACCGGAACCTATGCAAATTTAAACAAACAAAGACCACCTGTTGATAGCTAGGGTGGAGTTGGGTCTACGTATACAATTTCGTGGATCTGGAGTTAGAGAGGAGATTCCAGGTTACCATGGTTTTTATTAATTCGCATTCTTGTATGTCTGTCTAGGTGGAATTTTGTAATTAATTTTATACTAATTTCCCGATAGGGTAGAGACTTGAAATTTGAACCATAGCTCAGAAGTGGCTGAAAATGCATGAAAATGTAAAAAAAAAAGTTCTAGTCTTGAACTCGAGCTCCCGAAGAGGCTGGTATGTTTGTCCGTGTGGAATTTTGTAAATGAATTTAAACTAACTTCCCCATGGACTAGGGACTTGAAATTTGGACTATAGCTCAGAAGTGGATGACAATGCGTGCAAATGTTTATAAAAACATGGTACGTAAGAAAAATGTTTTATTAAGAAAAATATTTTGCTTAAGATTAAAAAATGCTTAAAAATTACAAATTTTAAAAGAGATTTTGTGTTTTTCTTCTAATACCTTTTTACAAGAAATTATTTCATCCTCAATCTTTAAGTGGTCGAAAAAAACGGCACCCTTTTGTAATGTGAGCAAGGTTTGAGAAATATATCGAAATTTAATCCAATAAATGTGTTTCGCTTAGTTCGTGTGCCAACAAAACAGAGTGTTTTTACACAAAACCAAGCCTCTGGTATAATCCAAAGCACTAGTCAGAGGAATGACAAGCTTGAAGCCCACTCCTGTAGAAGTTAATGTCAGATTTGTCCTGACTTCGTCATTAACATCTAATGATCTACCTGATTTGGATTTATCTTTGAAAAAAATAACCTAGCGAAATTGAATAAGCAATCTTTAGCGTGTTTGTGAGCTGCTTCCTTTCCTAACATATCACACAAGTTTCTTTTTGCCTACATCGCGTTATTCCCTTTATGGAACGCAAAATACATACATTTTCTTACTTGAACTGTTTCTTCACTCGTGTTGAGAGTTTTACACCTTTAAAAAACTGACTAAAATGTCAAAACATGTGTAGATATGATTAATAGTAAACTAATATAACTATTTAAGAGGTTTCAGTCGGATCCGAATTCATACTATGGATCATCAACACATAAAAGTGCACGTGTTAAACTTTTTTCCCCTTAAGGTATCAGGCTACCCTAAAATTGTGAATTTTGCCGAAAACTGACAATTTGTCTTGTGACTTCATTTTATAGGCTATCTTATTAGCTTTATAAAAATACCAAGTTTATTATATTCCGTTCACTAGAACAAAAACTACAAATATTTTAGTAAAAGCGGATGCCATTATTTTAAGCAAGATATGCTCAACTTTAAAACGCGTTTTACTAGAATTGTGTGTTCTTTAAAAGACTCAAATGGGGCCAGCGATTGCTAAAAATGACTTGAAAATAATTAACTGAAATTTGTTGTAAATGCTTTGTATAATAGTAGAAGTGTTTTAACTTTCAGATATATCAACCATTGTTTTATTACAAATTTTACAGTCCCTTAAGTGAATATAATCACTGTTATTTTAAGCAATTTCCTATAATAACTAAGATAAAGTGCTCTAATTTTTGAAAAAATTAAAGTACCTTTTATCCAGAAGATCGTTTTAAAAATGAATAGCAAAGTAACACATCCCAATTCAAAAAATGAAAATTTGTTTATAAATATTTCATACGGAATGGGCCCCGTTTATGTTATTTTTTTGTAAATTTTTATAATATTTTTCCCATTTTAGAAATAATAGTTACTGGGGCCGTGGGTAGCCAAGTGGTAAGAGCATCGGTCGCCAGACTGAAAGCCCTGGGTTCAATGCTTGATGCCACCAAATACTCGCCTAGTACAAACGGAAAACGTGCTCGTTAAATCTGTGGATCCGAATGGTGCCGCCATCTATCGTAAACAAAATCATGTCATTAGCCTAAGCGTGATCCTTCAAGGGCTCAAAGCTAAGGCTAATGACAGACGTATCTCTAGCCCGTTGCCATGATGAATTTCGTGGGCCTCGATCTGACTACATCAGACAGGTGTCATAAGCAACGAAAACAACTTTTCATCTTCTTGATTTTAGCATATTTTTTATAAAATATACTAAGCAAATCTAAACACCACAAAAGAAATAAATAAATAAAAAATCTCCACATCTCTATTTTTTTAAAAAGTGGTCTCAAGTACCTTAAACCTAAAATAATCGACATTAAAAAGAATGACTAAATTCGTCAAAAAAAAGGAAAAAAAATATAGTGAGTCCCCCCCCCCTGTTTGAATTAAAGGAAAAAAAGTAAATATCAAGAAGAAAAAAAAAAAAAGAAATAGGGAAAATAATTGCATTATGTTTCTTACATGTAAATAATAGGTTTCGGGATGTCTACGAACAATTATAACTTATTGAACAAGATGCAAGCTTTTTCCTCTAAATTATTATTGATTAATACAAATCAGAGACAAAAAATAGCTAACTTTGTTTATGATGTCCTTGCTATATATGTACTATATCTCAAGGAATATTACATTCACACAGGTTAAATGTTACACTGAAGAGAAATTGTACATAGCGTTTGTGTTAGCACCTACAATAATCTAATAAATGGAGTCTAGCCGTTATCATTAATAGAAAGTTATGACTGTATGTTCTATTGGAATTCTTAAGCTAATTCATCATTCTAAAAGTTTTTTCAATGAATATTTGATGAAATTAGAGAAGTGCTTCTGAAAATTTCAATACTTGCTACCCAATTTTAAACTTAATTTTTAACGCCCATCCACCACCACATAAATACAACGTATTTAATTAAAAAACACTATACTTTAACGTTAAAGCTGCAATACGACTTTAACCTCTTAAATGCCACCGTCGTATAAAAACGTCTCGCTCTGCCAACGCGTTTCTTGTTCCGAACGTATATATACGTATTCCCGAAGTACGATCTTTAATCTGAACTGATATACATAAAATTATGTCGAAGGCTTTGGCATGAAATAAACGGATCTTGACCGTATTTGCGAAGAATTTACTTATTTCAGAGGATTTGATTCTTTATTACTTTTCTCTCCCTTCAATATATCGCATATGCATGCCTACGTGAAAAACGGTGGTAATGCCACCGATGCATTAGGTAGTGAATCGCGTAACTTTAACTGGTAGTTAAGGAATTAATTATAAACCGTACAATTTTTCAAGATACGTGTTAATTTGTGTATATAATTTTATACATGACAAGCCCATGGGGTCACTGAAAATTATTAAACTTGCCTTAATTTAGTATGGTTAAATTAATTATAAATGTATTTCGGCACCATGTGTTATATAAGTGTATTATATCAGAATAAATATGTATTTCATTGTTTATTATGTCAAAATATATTTCGTTCGTTAAATTTCAGTAAATTAATAATTTTTTAAAATTAATCTCTGTTTGACTATTTAATATGCTCGCGCCCCCCTTGTAGAGTTATCACACCCCCTAGGAAGTGCACCCCACAGTTTTAGGAACTCTGAATTAGAAAAAAGGCAATTGTCGGGATGTAATTTCTTACAGATTATATGTTATATTGTTGAAGAGCGTTATCGAATGGGATAATTTATATATTCAAATTTTATTACAGTGTAGTATTATTCGATAGATGAGATTCTACTATCAAATTATGCCAGTATTTGATGAGTTCTGGTTTGATGGTACGTAGAAGATTAGTATAGAACTGAACAATAGTATTTAACGTTGTTGGCAAAACTCCTAATATAATTAGAAGTTTCCCACTCAAGCAAAATTAATTTGTTTAAAATTATCTCTACAAACTATTTCATTAAATATTACATAACAAATACCTTAAGTTGACAATGTATTATAATTTATTTCCTCCGCTTTCATAGTTATGCGAGTCATAAATCGAAACAAAGATTTTTGAACTATACCATGGTATGAGCTAGTATTCAAATTCAAGAAACTTTTTACTTTTTGTCTAATTATTTGATGAAGTACTAGTCATGTATAATGAAACTAGAGATATATACGTATGTAAGCTGAGATATCAAAATTATGTTATGCAATAATTGTAGTAGAAACAAATGAACAAATATTTTACTATCTCGTGCGAAAACTGTTCAAAGTACAACATGAAACAAAAAATAAATTATTAAATATTATGACTCCCTCATCTTAAAGCAGCGTTTATTAAACTGTGGGGTGTACCCCCTTATGGAACCGTGATAACCCTAGGAGGAGGGGGGCAAGCATATTTAAAATTCAAAAACAAAAGATTATTTAAAAAATATTAATTTATTGAAAGTAAACAAATAAAATTCATTCAGACATAATAAAAAATAAAATACACATTTACATTGGTATAATACACTTATAAATGTCTCAATACTGTACAATGTTTTTTTTTTATAATTAGTTTAACAATGCTAAATTAAGAACAAGTTTGATAATTACCTGTGACGCCATGGGCTTGAATAAACAATTATCTTGATAAGTTGTATGGTTTATAATTAATCCCTTCATTGCCGATTAAAAATTACGCAATTCGCTAACCAATGCCACCATTTCCCACGTAGATGCGGGAATGTGATGTTTTTTTTGAGGGGGGAGGGGAGGAAATCCTCAGAAATAAGTAATTCATTTGCAAACACGCACTGTGTGTGTCTCAAGGTCCTTTTATTGCATTCCAAAGCCTTCGGAATAATATTAGGGAGAGCATTGCACAGAAAAGATCGTACTTTAGAAAGACGTATATATACCACCAGAAAATTAATGTTTTGGCCAGCGGGACGTTTATATACACCAGTGTCATTTAAGAGGTCAAAGTCGTATTATACCTTTAGCGTCAAAGAATAGTATTATAAAATTCAATACATTGTTATTGTATGTAGGGGGGGTGCAATGAAAATGATGATTTAATATTGGTCGCAAATACTCAAAGTTTGAGAAGCACTGTCTTACAGCTATGAAACTTTCATAACGTTACTCCTGGTTGAAAATGAGGCAGTGAATGTCATTATAGCTGTTGATTGGATCCTTTCAGTGAAGCTGTTTTCAGTTTATGATGGTTTTGGGAGGAAAAATGTGAACTGAACCGCAATTGCACCACCAAAGCATTAAAGTATGCGATACATCTGGTGATTTTTCTGGTCAATCCATTCGTCGAATATCGTCTTTTCCTAGAAACTTATCAGCCAGATAAGACCTGAGCAAAGAAATGTCACCCACACACATGTGAGCAAAATCAACCGAACCCTTATTTAGGCGAGTGCAGAGCTCCTACAGAAAATGTCTACTTGTTATTACAGTACCCACAGAATTTCTGTCAATCATATGGAGGTCGTATTCCCGACTAGCCTTACTTTTCTCTCTCTTGGATATAGGAAAACATAGAGCCTTCAGTGTTCCATCCACATTCAGTGCATCTAATATTTGTAGTTAATATTAACCTCTCAGTGAATGGAAATAACTACTACTGTTCACTGCTCTCATATAGATGTGACCATGGTAGCCTATTGGTCCAGGTAATGGACTCGTGGCTAACGTGTCATGAGTTCAGTATCTCTGAAGACCTGCCTTGTAGGGGAGCGATGCATGTTAAAGCTGTTGAAAGCTCAAACGTCCTTTTGTTGATGTGGTGGGGAAGTTAGGAGAAGGGGGGGCATATCAGGTGTCTTCTCGTCACTTGACCATGGTTCAAAAGGACGAGGTCCGTTGCCAAACGCTCTCCGGTAGCTGAACAGTGTGACGTCAATATTCACTCGCTTACTCATATCGATGTTTTCTGTGCCATGCTAAGCGGATTTTCCGTGAACAGTGTGACTAAGAACAGTGTGCCATGTGTAGCCTAGTGGTTAGAACATTGGTCTCCAGACATGAAGGCCGGGGTTTGATGACCAACGCCACCAAATACCCTCCGAGCACACACGGAGTACGTGCTCGTTAAATCAGAGGCTCCGGAACCTTGTGGGTGGTCGCAGCAGCAGAAAACACGGGTGCAAGGGGTTTGAGAACATTTTCCTCCTCTCAAGTGTTATGCCTAAAATGTGGAGATGAAGTTAGGTGGTGTCGCCATTTATCGTGTAGAAGTCCAACTTGTCTCAGGCTCTGACGACTTTCATTCATTCCCGAAAGGAAGGAAGCAACAACTTATTTCAGAGAATTTTTGTTTATGGCTTTTGTATAAAATTTATATAAATTTTTACTTACCTGCTGTATTATTATTATTTTTTTTGTAAAAATTCCATTTCATTTTATGCTTATTTCAGGAAATCCGCCTCAATTTCAAGCCGATCAAGTAGGAGACAAGGTAAAGGATTGCTCATAAGCTTACTTTGAAGTAGACGTGATTCCACTTCCTTCATTGAAAAAGTAAAGGGAGAAGGTGAATGTGTGGGTGAAACTGAGAATTATGTGATATTTATGAAGATATTTTAATATGGAGACATTGCGAGATTTATACAATCTGCCTTCTGATCAGCGGAAACATATACAATGAACAATGAGCAACTTCCAACCCAGAATTGTCCCCTGATATCTGTAAAATGAAACTACAGAAAAAATTAAAGCCAAAATACTACATAGCAAATCAAATCTCATCTGTTATTCAACTTTCTACACGTGAGTTTCTCAAAACAAATCAATCAAAATCGTTATTAAAAAAACATGCACTAAAACGGAATTATCATTTGTTTTAATACTTTCCAAATCTTATACATAATTAGAAAACTAATCAAAAGGGAATAAAAATGGGGAGAAAGAGGAATGGAACATGGATAAACTGAAATATCCTGGTTACATTAATAATTACTTATAATGTATAAAATAAATCATATAAAATATATTCTTTCAGACCTAAACTAAATATTTACGAATTGGATACACACAGGAAAAATATGATATATTTTCTACAGAGTTGGAATGTTAAACCTTTCAAGTTTCATTTTTTTTCTATGTTACGGATTAAAAATGTCAATTTTGTATGAATTACTTCAAGTATATGGCAGAAATCATCAGACTTTAGTGTCCATTCACACTAACTATAAATATAAAGCTTAGAATACCTAGCTTTTATCTTGAATTGCTAATTTTGTTTACATCTTGTACATGTACATAAATGATTATGAAATCTTTAATCAAAGTTTGATCGTGAATGATAAATTTGAAAAAAAAAGTGGTGCTGCATATAACCCGACATCACAATGTGGACAGTCGAATCTTGTTTCTCTTTTTTCCTTTACTGTCTGTATTTGAGCAGCAAATAACACACTGCCGTGTTGGATAAGTTTTCTTGTCTGTTACTGGCTGAAGTCAACAATGTGTCTTTCAGACCATGAAAGAGGGTGCTCAACAGAAAGACGTCCTTTTTTGCAGAAAATTTCCCCAAGTGGTACTTTTCTATTTTTCGAAAGCACAAAAAGCACATGTGAAATAATTCGGGAAATACTGACTGCACAGTGAACATTTTCACAGTGCCCGAGCTCCACTCGGCATGAGCCAGGGTTGTACGTTTCACCCTCCCGAGCTCAGCTCAGGAATAACTTAGATCCTGCATAGAATAACGTAACTCTTGAATCGACCGTTTCATATCTTCTGGACAATCCTTGAATTCCGAACAGCGCGAGTAGCAATATCATAGAACGATAAAATACACTCTTGATCCGTACGCGATCAAATTGCTTGTAATCTTCTCTACAGGTAGCAGATCTTTTCACAAGCAGTCTTAATTTATATGGGGTTTCCTGAATAATAAATACACAGCATACTTTCTTTTATGCAGAGTTTGATGTTCTTTCTCTCACGTTCAATTGCGCTAAATGGTTGCATATACTTGCATTTTTTTCCTTTCATGCGAATCTGAATTTTCCATTATTCCACCTTCATGATAATGGAATTTCAATAGCATAAGCAGTGTGTAAATACCTGATTAAAGTCCATGGTATTTACTTTACTTTAAAATTAGTTAACGGAGAAACAAAAATAAGGAGCTATAAGAGCCTCTTTTTTTAAATTACAAGTACATAAAATGGTTCCTTTAAAATTTTCCCTTAAGTACATTTAAAAAAGACCATAAATCTGATCTTTCTAAAATTACTTTATGATCTCTTGAGAGCACGAAGTAAAATATTCTAATGCATTATCGTTATTACTCTATTTACGAAAATGAGTATCATTTCTCTTTTCATATTATACTGCAATTCCGGCAAAGCCCGATGTTATGTATCTCTCATTTACTTCATCATTCCGCTATTTAAATATTGAACCCAAGAAGGGATGTTTGTTTTAAAAGCGTATTAAACAATCGGAAGAAATTCTTTCAGCTTCATTTCACTCAGAAAGCATTTGTTTTATAACTTTTTTATCTTAAAACTTCAATTGATGGTTTTCTTATAAAGCAGAGAGAACTTGTAAACGTTTATATTTTAAGAGAAAAGATTTTATCAAGCACAGAAATGCACTCAAAGTTATATTTAAGGCATCGGAAATTACACATACAAAAACAAACCCGCACATACACATATATATGTGTATATAACCATGAACTTCAGTACCATAAATCTAAAAAAGCAAAACATTAAAAAATATAAAAAGGCAGCATATGCTAAAAAATAAAATAACCTCAGCAGTATATTTGCAAAATCTGCGTGTATGTGTGCGAGCGTGTGTGTGCGCATGTGTGCATGAGTGTGTGTGAAATTTTTTTATTAAGATAATCTTTCGAAATATTTCTGAGGAAAAAGAATATTTGACTTCTTATCCATGTATATTTTCAAATATCTAATTTTTTTTACTGCACAATTATGCTTTCTTTATCTCTAAATCAGCTTCATCTCTAAAGGAGTAATTGTTCTCATAAAATTTGTGGAAAAATAACAATCCCTTATAGAGAAAGAATTTAAGAAAAAAATTGATATTTTTAAAATTGAAAGATATTTGTATTCAATATATTGAAATATATTCAATAGACAATAGACAATATATTCAATATATTGAAAGATATATTGAAAGGATCTATCCGCGTCATTCCTGTAATCCTCTTGGGAAATATTTGTTCAATCAATTCGAATTTACTCGCAACCAACGCTCTAGAGAAGCAACTGTGATTATGCAGATTAGATTGGATATACATAGTCTAGGTTTTCAAGCTATTGATATTGAGATATAGAGAATCCGAAGAGAAGGATAGATTGCCACCGATCAGGTATTATTCTATTTTTAGTGCGTTTCAGAAATTAGACAGCAAAAAGAATTAAAGTGACGATTGGTCACTATAGTTAAATTATAGCTCAGATATTCAGGGCAGTGGATTGATCCTAATAAAGGAGGATCGATATTTAAGAAGTCTTCTCATAATTCGCGCCTCTCGTTGTTTACTCTAATATTGCATATTTGTGCAAAATATATTTCAATTATCTTTTACAGTAACTGGAATAATAATTTCTTTTATTAACATGTTGATATTCTATATTTCTGTAGCTGTCTTTTGAATAAATACAAAGTTTTCAAAATTATAACTAGTGGACAGGAGCACAAAGAAGTTATTTTTAATTAAATAAAACTCTAAGCCTCAATTAGAATAAACAAAATAAAATGTATGTGAACTTACAATTATAGCGATATTTAGTTTTCATTCAGTAAAATACGTGGTTTAATGGCTATATCTAAATAAAAGTCACAATGCACTTCAATTTAAGTTCATCGTTAATTATATCATTTACAATAAGGTGTAATGGTATCCATCTTACTTATGACATAACTTAGGTATAATCCTGACAGTTTGGAATTACATTCTATTGGTTAGTTCAGGAACAAAAAATATGCATACAAAAACTAAAGAAAATGCAGTTCATAACAGTCATTCCGTGAACTAGAATATTCCATCATTTAATTTTTAGAAATAAATGTAAGTTAATTGGGAAACATAAAACAGAATAGAATGATTTAAAAAATATGACCTATATTTTACCATTTTGGATTTATGGTAAATCCTTCACTCGGTCATCAAGGTTTTTTCTTTAAACCAAGTTACAAAAATAGAGATTACATATTGAAATTTCAAGAATACACATTCGTTTCTTTCCCATAGAATTTATTCTTAGGCACATATTTATTCCTTTTATTCCCTTGAAGAAAATGCATTCGGCAATTCGTTTGAGATGCCTCTTCTTCCTAGTTAATGGGCTTCCGGTTCTGTAACAAGTCCCACTCCAACAAGTTTTTAGCTCCATTAAGACCGCGAACGTCCTATGCTAATTTGACCACATTTGGTATGCACAGCGTCTGTGTTGAAGAACCCAAACACTAAGAGAACTCGGAGAAACTGGCGTTTATGCGTTGTCTTAAAATGGAAAACTGAAAGCCTTAACTTAATGCTTACTGCCTTGCAGTGTATGGGAAGAAGTACATTAAAAAAAATTATTGCTAACTCCTCTTTTTAATTGGCGTACATGCAATGTTATTTTTTACATTTTGAATGAAATTTTAATTTGAATAGAGATGGAGAACGTGCATTTCGATTTTAACTAATAAATGGTGCCTCTTAGAGGAATAATAATATTGATCAGAGGTTCCCAAATGTTTTTCTCTCATAGAACCCTTGCCCTTTTTTTCGATTTTGGGTAGAACCCTACTTACTTAATTAAGAATCTTTACAAATGTATTAACTTAAATGTCTTTTTGACAGCTGATATAGAGCTATACTTATTTCAAAATATTTAAATTTCAAACTGTAGTAAAGAATAATGTTTAAAACCTAAGACGCGCATGTTAATTAAGGGGGTACGTACCCCCATGTGATGGTCTCAAAAAATAAAAATAAAAAATTCTTTTTCATAAATTGCTTCATTAACATGTCTAGAATACGGTGGTGAAGTGATTTTTTTAATTAGAAGTCCTTATAAAGAAGCAAGGGATAGAAAAGCAGCTGTTCTAAGCGCTGAGTTGGAGCGCCTGTTGAGTACAGTCGGCTTAATACCATTGACCTTTCTACGCAAATATACATTCATAATAGTATAGACAAGTGTGTAAAGGTTCAAAAGGAAATAATTATAGTTATTGAATATTTCGTTGAACTTGTTTTAGTCTTCATCTCCAGGCATCGCCGATTAAGGGTAAGTTAAGATTTTCATTGTTTCAATCGGACTTGAATCTTTAAACGCGTTTTTCTCAAAAATGTGTTTTTCAAACTTTCCTACATCGTATCTCAAGAACGGTTTCAGCGAATGACTTCAAATTTATAGATTAGACTCAGAAAATATATATGCACCAAATGAACTGCAATCATTCCAAAATCCAATATATTTCTATTTTTTAGAACAAAAACATTACAAAAAAAGGCCATGAAATTTGAAACATTTTATTCAGAGGTCTACCAAAAATCCAATTTTTGATATTTTCAAATGAGTGTAGTCCATTCTGTGCATTTAGGCTTATAAATTAAAATGACGTTATTTTTTTTAAATTTCAAATAAGCTAATCGGCTGGAATCGTGGAGGAAGTAAGCTTCCATTTTTTCGAGGCGGGTGTGTTCAGAGCGCTATAACTCACGTTCCATTAGATATTTTTGGCTAAACATTTACATACTTTTAAAGTACATATAAATAAATGATAAAAAAAACTTAAAGTTCTATCTTTTTACTGGTCGCCAAAAATAATTCTCTAAAAATGCTTAAAAAACAGGCTATCAAATGGGTAAACCTTCTAAAAAAATTAAAATTTAATTAATACTAAAAATAACTGTTATATAAAGTAACTGAGCAACAAACAACTGCATTTAATGGGAAAGATGAATCTGGTGCGTCTAAAATTGCTGATATCCGTTTCTAAATTTTCTTAGTGCCTGTTCCAATCAGTTCCTCTTGTAATATGGCATTTGTTTTGGTTTCAATGTGACCTTATTAATTAACTCCCTACTATAGTTGTACCATATTTCTAGTCAAAGCGTTCTTAAACCTAATTTAAAAATCCGAATAAAGGACATTTAAAAACGCTGAACGTAGGTTAAAACGACCTTTTCCTGGCAGATTGTGTGTGACAAATTGAGAAACTAGGAAAATTCGAGACATCAAATATTATGCTCCTTAGCTTAATAATAGTAAGAAACGCCAAAATGAAGGTCCTTGTAACTGCAAATTAACTTCATTAAATTTAGTAAATAAATCTGCTTAAAAGGTAAATCTGGTTTCCACTTGAATAAATTTTCTTTAAAATTTAAAGTCATGATCTGATTTAATGAGAGTCGCTATCGTAAATCCCCATTTACAACTCATAGACCCCCCCCCAAATTATTGTTTCGCTGACGTGGACCCCCTGCATGCTGTCACAAACCACTGGGGGGTCTATATAGATCACTTTAGGAATCACTAATGTAGGTGAAAGATTTTGCTTTTAATTTTTAAAAATTCAGATTTCAGAAGTTCATCCCAAAGTTATAGATTTCTCTTCCTGATAATACATTAAATGAGTGATTACTTTGATGTGTGTGGTTACTCTATAATCATTACTCTACTTACACTCATGTCCATAAATTAACGATAATTCAGAATCACACAGAAATTGAACTCTAAAATAAAAATTTCACCTGTAGAATTATCACACACACCTTGAAGAAGAATATGAAATCACAGGAAACCACCAATGGCGCGGATAGTACGTCACAATGACGAGAGTGTAAGAGAAGGGTATATAAGGAATGGTAGCAAAGAAGTAAAATTGTTCACAAGCGCTTTAACATCCTTTCAGTGCAATAACCGCATAGTTATGGCACAAAGGAAGAATTTGCATGATTTTTTACGTGGTAGAATTATCGGACGACTGGAATATCGACGTACCCAGCTGGAAGTATCTGAGGAATTTGGAATCTCCCAGAGTGTCATCTCCAGGCTTTGGCATAAGAGTATGGTAATGTAAGTAGATGTTACAGCACAGGTCACCCGCGAGTTAAAACGCCGAATGAGGACCGGTATTTGGCATTTACTGCCAAAAGAAACAGACGGAGCACAGCATCAGACCTATCTCGTCAGCTCTCTTCAGCTACCGGTACGACAGTTTCAAGGCAGACCGAATTGCAGCCCGTCAATCCCCTCCCACCTGTCTACCGGAACTTCGGAGGACATTGCTTGATGAGTGGTGTAATATTCCCCAAGATCAGATTGATAATTTGATACTCAGCATGCGTAGGCATTGTAAGGCCTGTATTGAATCGTCCGGGAGACATACTCCGTATTAACCATCATACTAACCATGTTATACTGTTTTTTGTAAATAGTTTCTTTTTTGAAATTTGCTCCAGGGAGTAAAAATCGCAATATCAATTAATTATGTCAAACATACAGCATCTTTTTTGCTCTTTACGTTTTGTTTAATAAATAGACTTTACAAATAAGTGAAGTTTGTTTTGCTTCTGTCTCTTTCTTTGCCTGAACTTCATTCTCCTAAATTTATGAACATGAGTGTAAATTATCTCCAGGTAGGATTTTCTTCTAACCTTTCGTTTTTAGATTTTAAATACATTTATTGCTGAAAGGGAAAAAGAGAGTAAACAAGTAGAAAATGAAAAACACAACTCATCATATTTATTTTTAATATCGATATACATCGGGTCTTAGGGGTGTTAACTTTCTCTAGAGGGCTGAAAATATAAAGAATATTCAAACATATATAAATCTTTGAAATTAAATTTAAATAATAATATTTTCTTACACATTATTTATAAAGAAATTTGACTTGAGAAAAGTCGAAAATGTTTAAAATATAATCATAATTTTAAAAATTATAAGCATATGAAAAAAGGAATATTTCTGTAACAAATATTAAGTTTTACGTTGCGCACGCTATTTTCTAAAATATTAACTTTAATCACTAGCAATACGTTCATTTATAAATTTAAATGTATCCTTTTTACACCGTAGTATTTTTAAATAAATAGAATAATGAATTGTATTTTTTAAAAATAAAAAAATAATTATATTTCCCCTTTTTAAAAAAAATTCAATTTTTTTCAAATAATTTGAAATACAAAAGGCATAGTATTCTTAAACTAATAGGGTTTAAAGAGCATGATACATTTTATAATTCTACACAATTCTATGCATAAAAGGCTATTATTTTAGAAAATAGCTTGCGCAACGCAAAATTGCATATGCTTATAATTTTTAAAATTAAGATTATATTTTAAACTTTTTGTACTTTTTTTGAAACCATAATCCTTTGTAAATAATGTGTTGTTGTTGTTGTGACTAATCCTCAGCCTTTCTGATGGACTCAGACAAGACCCTAAAAAGACCATTGACTCTTAAGAAGTTCAATACCAGGAGGGGAGAGGAAAAAAGTCCCAAGCAGTCCAAGATGTGATCTGGAGAGGCTTGCTGAGTCTTGCACTTGGTGCAAAGAGCAAAAGTCTTCCTGCCTCCACAAAAGGAAAGACTCTTTATGTGGCCACTTTTCAATTTAGAGATTGCTGTCTGAGAGGCTTGGCCACATTTAAGTAGGAATGAGGATCCTGGATGTTTGCTTTCATACCAGTGACTGGCATCCCCCCTGCTGGTATCTCCAACTTGTCGTGGTTGGTGGGCTTGTGTGCTCCGGCCACCCAGAGAACTATGTCGGCTGTAGTTTTGCTACTGGTAGGGTCTCCCAAGCCGAAAAGGTCTTCGTTGGGTAGGAGCCAGACTAAGAGAGATACCTAGGAGAAGGAAAACTCTGATTCCAAACCTGCGCCCAGCGTCTGTTCTCCATATCAGGAAAGGCTTGGGTGTCTGGGAAGCCAAGACAGACTTCTACCTACAAGATGATCCAGATCAACATAAGCTGCATATTACCTCTTCATGACCACACTGACCAAGAAATAATGTGTAAACGATTGGAATTATTTAATTTAAATTTAAAAGAAGTATGCATGTTTGAAAATTGTTTATATTTTTACCCCTCGAGACAAAATTAACACCCATGAGACCCCATAAGTTAACAGTGCAAATTCTGATACAAATTTTGAGTTTTGTCAATAGCGTATTTAATTACCGTAGCTATTCGAATCTAAGACATCATCGATTCTAAGCCGCACCCCAAATTCTCATCAAGTTATTCTTGTGAAAAATGAAAAATAGTGTCAAATGGTTTATCAATATCCAATTTTATGAGATTAAAATGAGAACTAATAAGAGCTAAATAAGTAGTTTTTTTACCTATAGTATGAACCTTTGAATACATACATGGACCTGTAATTGCTCTAAATGCTCCATCCAACAATTTTTTTTCCTTCAATTCTAAGCCACGTAGTTTTTTTAGTAACATTTATTGGAAAAAGGAAAAAAGTGCGGCCTAGATTTGAGTAAATATGGTACTAGTGATTGGTTATCTGTACTCTGAATAAACTACAACAAAGACTTACTGGTTTTGAATATATTATATTAGATACACTTACCTTTTCGAGTTTATATAATGAAATAAATTATTTTCTATTATGCTATTTTGAAAGTGAAATTAACTAAAGAATTTTTTCATTGAATATTTCGGAAAAAATAATTTTAAAAGGATTTTTAAATACAATGAAAGGTTTTAAGTAAACTAATCTTTTGAATTGAAATAATACGCTCTTTTCATTGGCTATAAAAGTACTTTAGGTATTTAATATAGTTTTTTTTTAAGTTTGCATCGAATATATTTTTTAAAAAAAAGATAAATTACCAACAGGAGAAAAAACGAAATATTTTGAGTCAATTTTCTCAAAATTCAAAAAACTGCGAATATCATCTGAATAAAAAACTAATTAGAAAGAGTTATTACTTGTATATAATTTTCTAAAGTGTTTTTATCAACAAAAACAAACTCTAGTTAAACTTATAAAAATTGTATCTTTCTTAATTTAATGTCGCACATAATTTTTATTTATTACAGTGTTTATTAGTATTCTTCCTTTTTCTTATAAATCATTTAAATAAATTTAAATTAAGCTACATATTAGTTGATTAAAATAAAAAGAATAATTTATTAAAAATATTTTTTTTCGTTAATTAAATTAATATTTTTTTTTAAAAAAAACTCGATCATACATTTTGAAATATCCTTTAAAAATGTTGTTTATTAAAATGTTTTTCAAATAAAATAAAAACATAAGATGTCGTTTACAAACAAAATATTTATTTTTAAGTTTCTGTGTAAAAAAAAAATGATTTATTCTGTCTAAAATGAGACTTTATCTTCTTTCTAAGTGAGAGATTTAAGTGAAAAGAATTTCCTTAATTTTAGTGAAAAAATTAATCGAAATACATGTACTGTTAAATGATATTACAAAAAAAAATAAGGAAAATTTTAAAACATTTTTATTGATTTTATGAAATAATTTTAACACTTAATTAAACATACCAGGAAAAATCTTTAATTATTTTTTTTTATTTAATGTGTAAACTAATGTTGGAACTGACAAAAAATATATAAATGCTTCGGTATTAAGTATTTTAATTGGAAAATTCTACCTTAATAAATTTAAATGATTCATATATTCTAAGCTTAAGAATTCTTTCAAAATATTAGCATATTTTGTATTACATTATCCCAAGTCTTTCAATATCTTCACGTTTCTTTTATCAAAACGGATTTTTAAAACCCATTCAAAATATTTATAGAAATTTAACATTTAATAAGATTCAGCTAAAAGTTAAATTATAAAGAAATTTTAAACTTGATTAAAAAAAGAATATCTGAATGAATTTACATACTTAATTATTTGAAAATTCCCGTAGGCTTTTATCTTAAATTACTTTTTCAACCGAAAATGTAATTCATTATAAAAAAAAAAAACTCCGACACGTAAATATTGAAGGAAAAAATATATTTGGTGTTGGGAATTTGTGTGTGAAAAATATATGGAACCATAATTAAATTTATGTAAAAATGTGTAAATTTCGAAACCTTACAAAGAATGTGTTTCTTAATAAACAGTATGTAAATTTTGTATTCAATGTTTAGATTAGAACATATTTTTTCATCAAAAATGTGAAAGCGAATATTACGAAAATTAATAAAGTTCTTTATTTTGTTAGCACTATAATACAAAAAAGAAATTTTGACAAATCACAGTAAATGAGAAAATTATTTTGAATTTTAATTAGAGAAAGTTATTTCAACTTAATGTATTAAAAACAGCTTTAGGCGATATCTTAAGATAACGCATAGCAATTAGATTAAGTGATATTTTTACTATTAATGAGTTATTTAATGTCTTAAAATATTTATAGCATAACTAATAATGAAATTAATTAGTAATCATAATTTAAATACATTTTAATTGAAGTAGAAACAAATATTATTCCTTATTAAACCCCCGTTAGCATAGAATTTCATTTCGAAACTACCTTAGTAGGAACTCTAAAAAAATGAATGAAAGTTCATTCAATCTATATTAAGTGATTATATAACATTTGTATACCACATTTAGTAATAGTATACCCTACTTTGTTTTAGAATTTAGTATAATAATGTTTACTTTGTATTTACGATAGCAGTAAACCAGTGTTTCTCTAACTTTCTATTTTTGCAACCCAATTTTCAATCATAATCTTCATCGCGCCCCTCTTCCATGCAATACCAATGTTTTGAATGCAGTAATACGTATATACTTTGACGCAAAACTACAAAACGACCTTAATTATAAACCGTGCAAATTATTAAGATAAGTATTAAATGATCACATATATATGATCATGGTCCTGAACGGGTAACAAAATAAATAGTACAAAAGCATAAAAACTGACGTTTTTAAGTGCGCTGCATCTCTCAGATTCAATTGCAACTGCTACCAAAATGTGAAGAAATCCCTGTAGTCCCTGACACTGATTCCTAGTGCGAGTGACGAAAGGCAGATAGTAGAAGTAGGAGCACGTTCCGATCCACCGTGTGTGTACACAGCACCAAAACTATTTTTATTATACACCTGAGAGATTCACTCACCTAATAGAGGGTTAAAAGGGGGTACCATCATTTAAGTGTGTGTTAAATGTGTATATTGCATATAAATTGCAAATCCACTCGTCTACAGGCACCGTATCTGCATACCAGACCATACACTGTATCTGTATTCAGAAAACACTGGTATATCATTGACTCTAAAATTTCGTGAACGTTTGCTGCTCTTTTATACAATGATACCTTTTCTTAGTAGTGTGATGTGTGAACTTCCTCACGCATTCTTGGAAATGTATTTCAGCAAGGAAAGGCTCATCTGTATGGTGTTTGAAATGTGCAAGTTTCTTTCATGCCCCACAAGTTGAGCTTTTTTCTAATCTTAATTGCTGCCAAATAAGACATTCACTGAGTACATCATCGACAATATTGGTTGGGAATTCTTTCATAGCAAACTTCAGGCAGACACATGATTGTAAACGAGAGGTTCGATATACTTCATTTGGAATGACTACATATTTGCATCCTGATATTTAAAATCTGGAATGATTCGATGTATGTTTATAAAAAAACGACAATAATACGAAGGTCACTGAAAGTTTTAGATACTCCTAGATTTTTAAAGTTATACTTACAAAATTTTAGGAGTGTTCAAAGCAGTCTCTTCCAGCATCAATGCAGTTTTGTAGACGAATTCTCCATGGATTAAGTGCCTCAAACCATTCTTTTCTTGAAACTGATGAAAAAATGCCTTTACAGACACATGAATATCTTCTGAATGAAAATGACGTCCTTGTAAGTTTTTTTTAGATTAAAAAATAACCTAAATTCACACATAGTTACATCCAGGGAATAAAGCGGAGTTCCATCACTTTAATCTGTTTTTTTTAAAGAAACTCAACTGTTAATCTGGCTGTAGGGAAGATGCATGTCATGGTGAAGCAATAGTCCCTACCATTCAACTCTTGGATAACTTTTGGAAGACATTTAGTGGTATACCAGTTTGCTCTGTTAATGTCTTCTGTCATTCCAACTTGATGACTTTGACCAATCCGTACTTCTGAAGAAAATGGCATGCATTAATTTTTTTTTATTGCTCGTTGTCTTTTCCCCATTGTTGGAGTGAGACAATCTTCAAAGACCCATAATTTGCTTCCTTGAAGATTTAGAAGTCAAAAACGGTATGTACGTTTCATCACCCGATACAATTTTAGAAATGATGTGGTGGTCACCAACATTTGGCAATTTAAAGGTTTCTTTACTCATTCTGACACACTCCTTTAATTGGTGCTCGGTTAGATTATGGGGAACTCAACGCGGTACTTTTTTCATATGTAATTCTTCATGAATATGTTTGTGTATATCTGCGGATCCAATGTTAAATTCCTTCTGTAACATTTCGTCATATCATATGTACTTTAAAATTTTTCATGTGGCAGACACATTATCCGGGATTATTGGCGACCGTGGCCTTCCTGTGTGTTCCTCATCGAGAAGAGAATTGCGACCACTGCAAAGTTCTTTAAACCATCAGAATACAGTAGCACGAAATTGAAATCCCCCCCCAAATGCTAATTGTAGCCATTGAACGCATTTCTGTTAATTTAAGTAATTATTAAGTAGTTAATTTAATTTCTGTAATCTAGATTTAAAATCATAGAAAATCAAAACACGATAAAGTTCTCGCGACAACTCTATTTTCTCTTTTCTGTCTAAAATTTATTCTAAGATAAACAGCTTGAAGTAAGTCATTAAAAAGTCGTCTGCTGTGTTAAAAAACTTTGTATTTTCAAACTAAATCGTTAATTTTCTTTTGTACCTTCTTGTCTGCGCATATTTTAAAAATTTCAGAGTTACCCTTGTATCTGTTAAAAATATGAAATTTTAATAGTATTTACATTTATACAATTCATTGTGAAATAGAATTTGATTACAGAAATAAGACTAGGTTTATAAATGGACAAAATCTAAGGGGTAGTTGAAAAATTAAAATGTTGCAATGCATTCAGCACGTATGTAAGCGATTACACATTAATTAAATTTCCAATTTAAACGTATAAAAGTGATTAATTTTATACAAAAAGGACATATACAAACTCTGGAAATCTTTTTTTAGGAATTATGTGATTTATTAATATAAATACAGTGCTAAAATCAACTAATTACTTTAGTACATTGTATTTTAGAATTCTAATGATAATTTTTAAATATTTAATAATTATAAAATTATTTCAAGATAGGATACATTTTGAATTTTCAACTTAATGCGGTGTGAATGAAAATGAATTTTGAACTACTAATATGATTCAAAAATTCCCTGACTGAGGCTATAACATGGGCATTTTTTGCTGTAGAGCGACTACAATAACAATTCTGTGTTTATGCATTCTACTTATTTTCTAAAAAAAGTTTGTTCCAAATCATGTGGTCAATGGGTTGCCACGGCGTCATATTTTTTAGGCGGCTGTATTTAGTTGTCGGCGATTAAAATAAATTGCGTTTGTTAAGGGGATAATGGATATTATTTTTTGTTTCCGTTTGGGAAAATGTGCGGTGGAGGTTTATGAAGTTTTGAAGCAGGTGTAAGGATTTATACTTTGTCGCGAATGCAAGCTTTTGAGTGTCATCGACGTTTCAGAGAAAACAGAGAAAGTGTCGAAGACACGACTAATGCTCTGGACGTCCTCAAACTTCCCGCATCACTGAAAACATTGAAAAAGTTCCTGCGGTACGTTAAAACAGGCTTCAGATAATAGTAGAATCAGTCGGGATATCCTCGGCCACATATCAATGGATACTGACTAAGGATCTTAACATCCATAGGGTGTGTTAACGTATCGTTCCCACATGTTAAACAAAGACCAATTTGTAGATTAAGTTAAAAGGGCATCACAGGTTGAATTAAAGGAAATTTATGAAAATGGGTTTGAAATGGTTCAATGGCCTTTGCAAGTCACAGCAAAGTGTATTATTACTTAAGGGTCTTAATTTGAAGGAGGAAGTGTTTCAGTAGTTTAATTGGTAATATTTTTTTAAGCTATAGAATAAATATGGATCTTTTGAGTCCTACTACGTATAAAGCAAAACAAAAACTATTGGTGGTGAACCTTGTAATTTTGAACTTCGTCCTATTGAAGATGACGACACCAGAGTGTTAGCACCCTCTCTCCGAACTTCTTCACCACGTTAAAAGGAGAATTTTGAGTCTCGATAGATTTAACTAATTTGCATTGGCTCTCTTTACACGACAGGTCTTCAGTGACATTAGGCACGAAATCACGAGACTCCCACCACGGGTTTAATGTGGACTTTCAAACTTTGAGTCATTTTAGTGATCAGAGAAAATAGATTGATTTAAAGAAAAATAAATGCTAAATTAGAACACGTATATTAGATGTTTCTTTAAAATATTTTAAAAGCCCATTTAATCATTTTGTAATAGAAAAAATACTCCAAATTTGGTGACCGTTCTGTAACAGTAGCTGGAGGCGCTATATTCAGCAACTCTCCCTATTGGCTAGTGTAATTCAGTTATGCACACATTTTGCACACAAAACATCCATTATGTATTCCAACTTCTCCCATCCATTTCCTTCAAAAAACACTTCGTAACTGCTCTAAGTTTTCTCTCTCACCCTATCTAATTTAATGGGTTTCCCGACTCTGAAAAAAATTTCTTTCCTCATAGGTTTTAACTCCATTTCGTCCTAGAAGCTCCTAATGCAAATTTGGCTTTTCTTGGAGTGTATCGTGTATCTACAGAAGTCTTGAGAAGAGTTGGAAGTATTGGCGCAGTTACACGGACATAAAATGAAATTAAAAAAGCATTAACGTAATGTTTACTGCACTCCGATGTGGAAGAGAAATATATTTTTAAGAGAAAAGGGATGGTTTCGTCTCGTTTTAACTTACGTAAACTTTTTTTTTTCATTTTTTTGCATAAATCTTTAATTATCGTATCTTCGCGGAAATTAAACAAAATTTAGTAATTGAAAGTAGTTTTTTTGTTGTTGTTTCGTTCGAATATATAATGTTTCATTAAGGGGAGAAAAATTTTGAAATTACATTATATTTCGAATTTAGAAATAGAAGGTTTAATGGTATAATTTTTAAAATGCACACTGCTTTCATTAAGTTAAAAAAAGAATACTTACAATAAAAAAATTAAGACTAATAGGCATGGACAAAGAGATAGATATAAAATATAGAAAAAAACATTATTAGATAGAGCGAAATATATTTATATTAATATATGGAAGTAGTGAATGTTACATCTGAAGGCGACTTCATACCATCTTTACAGTTTTTTTCATTTTAATTTTTGAAATTTGGTTTTAATTGTATTTTATAAACATCATTATAAAGTATTAATTCCATATAAAAATTTCAAATGTATTGCAAAATGTTTGTAAATTTTATTTTTTTAAAGTTTTTTTTATATTT
>BMAO01019389.1:0-30372 GCA_019973975.1 Trichonephila clavata
AGGAAACAACCAAAAAATTATGAAAATCGTAAATTAAAAAAAAAATTGTGCAAATCATACCAGTTTCTCTAGCATGAACATCACTTAAACGTCTTTTCTGAAAAGCAAAATTTTTTTTATTGAAATAAACCACCAACCAAATTTACACTAGACCAAAAAAAAAAATACGCATAAAAATTAACTTTTATGCCCGTAGATTAATTATAATACCACTTTAAATACCGTTCCATTATTTTCCTGTAGAACTAAATCCCTTTTTGACACTTTTAGCCTTTTAGTTAATTAGTTCGTATCGATCTCATTATAAATCCCTCTATCAAACATAAACTTGAAGAGACGTTGAGGAGATTGAGTGTCTAACCGAAGAGTTTTCGATAATTACTTTAACATCAAAAGTTACTTTAACTAAAAATCTTCTTAAGTAATTTGCTTTCACTGATTTACTCTTTTCGTGAATGGATTTTATTTTTGCTATTGGAAGATTTTAACTTCCAAAAACTTTAAGGATGAAGGTATTTAAATTATTATATAATGATATTGATATAATATTCAAATTAATAGCGTTTAGTTTTATTTCGAAATTTGAATAATTATGTTGGAAAATCAGGTTTTCAGTAATGAACATGTGTTTGTAATTATTTATGTATAAAAAATATATTACGAGTGTAGCATTTTGTTTATAATAAATGCATAAATAAATATTCCATCAGGCAATTGATGATTAATAAAATAGTTTCACTAACATAAAGTTATATTCTTAAGGAATTAAGAAGAAACTAAGAAGTAGAAATTAACAGAGATTACTTATAAAAAGAAAAAATATAGTCCTGTAAGAAAGAAATTTAGAAACTTTTATTAGATTTTATTGCTAAAATCACATGTTTATTAGTAAATATGTATTGATATTGTTCTATAATACAACACGAGGGCTACTGTCGAGGAGCTTCGCAATTTTAAACCACGGTCAAGTAAGGAGGACACCTGAGCTGGCATTCTTCAATCCGAACTTCATCTCCACGTCCAGTCCTCGACAGATTTAACTTGAATCATCCATTCTACACGGCGAGTCTTCAGCGGCTTAAAACTCAAAATTCTAACAATGCGGCCACGAGTCCGCGACCTGAGCATGCTTAGCAATAAGTCAAATAAGTCATGGGATTTTTTTACCATCATTTTTTTACTTATTAAAATTAATACAGTCTACTCTACTACACTCTTGTCCATAAATTAAGGATAATTCAGAATCACACAGAAATTGAACTCTAAAATAAAAATTTCACCTGTAGAATTATCACACACATCTTGAAGAAGAATATGCAAATTACAGGAAACCACCAGATGGCGCGGATAGGTCGTCACAATGAAGAGAGTGTAAGAGAGGGGTATATAAGGAATGGTGGCAAAGAAGTAAAATTGTTCACAAGCTCTTTAAAAGCCTTTCAGTGCAATAAACGCACAGTTATGGCACAAAGGAAGCATTTGGAAGATTTTTTACGTGGTAGAATTATCGAACGACTGGAATGTGGACGTACCCAGCTAGAAATATCCGAGGAACTTGGAATCACCCAGAGTGTCATCTCCAGGCTTTGGCAACGATTCCAAAATTATGGTAATGTGAGTAGATGTTACAGCACAGGTCGCCCCCGAGTAACAATGTCGAATGATGACCGGTATTTGGCAGTTACTGCCAAAAGAAACAGACGGAGCACAGCATCAGACCTGCCTCGTCAGCTCTCTTCAGCTTCCGTTACGACATTTTCAAGACAGACCGTGTACAGACGCTTAGGGCACATTGATCTATATGCTCGTAGGCCTGTCAGATGTGTTCCCCTTACCGCAACTCACTGTCGCCTGCTATTAACCTGGAATAGAGAGCATACATTGTGGACACCGCAACAGTGGTCTTGTGTGATGTTTTCCGACGAGTCCAGGTTTAGTTTTCAGTCTGATTCTCGCCGGACTTTCATACGGAGAGCGCCAGGTACCCTTTACCCCAAGAGAACACAATTGAACGACACCGTTACGGTGGTGCAGGATAGCTCGTTTGGGGAGGAATTATTCTTGGTTCCAGAACTGACTGCATGTTCAGAGTGTAACGATGACAGGCCACATCTATCGAAATGTCTTTCTGGAACAACATGTACGTTTGTTTCGGGGCGCCATGGGTGCTGAATTTCTGTTTATGGATGACAACGCCCGTACTCACCGTGCAAACATTGTAGACGAATGCCTTCAATCGGAGGATATCACCCGTATGGATTGGCCAGCATACTCGCCGGATTTGAATCCAATAGAGCATGTGTGGGATATGCTTGGTTGACGGATTGCAGCCCTTCAATCCCCTCCTACCTGTATACCGGAACTTTGGAGGGCATTGCTTGATGAGTGGTGTAATATTTCCCAAGATCAGATTGATAATTTGATACTCAGCATGCGTAGGCGTTGTAAGGCCTGTATTGCTTCGTCCGGGAGTCATACTCCGTATTAACCATCATACTAACCATGTTATACTGTTTTTTGTAAATAGGTTCTTTTTTGAAGTTTGCTGCAGCGAGTAAAAATCGCAATTTTTATTAATTATGTCAAACATATAGCATCCTTTTTGCTCTTTACCTTTTGTTTAATAAATAGACTTTACATATAAGTCAAATTTGTTTTGCTTCTGTCTCTTTCTTTGCCTGAACTTCATTATCCTTAATTTATGGATATGAGTGTAATTCAAACCTTCGATAATATGAACCTCTAGATAGTTTGAAGTATATGCTCAGCCCTTTGAAATACTCATGATATTTCGAACTAAAACAATACGTTTTGGTACACTCAATATTTCGAAGTAAAATCTGCGGTTGGCCAGACTACAACACTGAATATCTAGAAGTTATCTTATAATACTCTCAGCAATTCGAACAATTACTATCTGCAGTCTTGTAGCAAACAGGCAGTAGCTTTCATGTTTTGTGCTATATTGTCACTGCATGTCTTCCCTGTAACGTAGTCCCTTTGATCACTCCATTCGAACACTCACTGCTGGAGTCTTGTAGCAAACAGGCTGGAGCTTTCATGTTTTGTGCTGTATTGTCTATGCATGTCTCCCCTGTAACGTAGTCCTTTTGATCACTCCTCTTGAACACTCACTGTCTGGAATCTTTTAGCAAACAGGATGGAGCTTGCATGTTTTGTGCTATATTTTCTCTGCATGTTTCCCCTGTAACGTAGTCCCTTTGATGACCATCTGTCAGATACCCTTCCTTTGTGTTTCCCGGTTCCTCAGACGAAGAGACTCTTTTATTGCTTTCACTCTTCATGTGAACAGTTCTGACCACACCTATAGTCAGCCGACAACGTCTTTCGCTTAACACATGGCCTTTCTACACATGTGTTTTTTGCTTTTGACTGACATGACGATTTATGGCTCATCTGTGTGACTTATAGCATGTGGTACCAAATAGGGCATGGGCGTGACTAGACCGTGCCTTGAAGAACAAGTGGTGTTGGGGACATTGTCTGAGGGAACCTATTCTGAATCGATTTTATTTCCAATGAGTTAAAAAGAGATTAGGTGGGACGAGAAAGTCCTTTTCAAGAATTACTACATAAGTATATTTTTAAATACGGGGCTCGTTACTTCCATGTAATATTTATACTGTGTAGAATATGTACTTTTTAAAAATAATTTAAAGTAATTTTATACAAATGTACAATTGTTGTTTTATTACATATTTTAAAATTTAAATGTGTTGGAAAAATTTTTTACTTCGTGTATTTTTTAAATTTTTTCTTTCCCTCGTGATAATTCGAAAAAAATTTTTGATTGATCCCTCCAACTTCGAATTATAATATATCACAAAAATCATTATTCGAGAGCCCAATGAATAATGAAATACATTCGAACACCAATTTAATGCGCCCCTATCTAACGAACTTCGGGATTTAACGAACTTTTTCTTTTCTCCGATTAAAATGGAGTCAAAACCCCATTTAACGAACAACAATCCCCGAATTTATGAAAAATTGCAACGACCGAATTTTTATTATTATTATTATTATTTTGGATAGGTAAATTTGGATGTTTTTTCCAAATGACATACTTTTTGCGCGAAAACAAAAATACTTTTCTTGTCAGAAGAAAATTTCGAGAGCGAAGGGTGATGCCAATTACTATACTTTACAGGGGAAGATGAGTCATAAGTGTAACTTACCGCTTGAGTTTTGAATAGGACAGGGAATATTTTATCTCATTCCAACCGACAACGCAAAGGATATTTAAAAGATTTTATCCTTTGCTCTCTTTCTTGAGGGAAGTGTGGTGTATTAAAATTACAGTTTTGCAGAAAATTTTGTTTTGAAAATTTGTTAAGCATGACAGATTGTCGGAAACAAAGTAGTAACAATTTTTTTTTATACAGAAATTAATAGTGATCTCCGATTAACCTTTACATTTCATGTTACATTTTCTAACTCTTATGCATTGTTTGGAAACTGTGAAAACAAACCTCACATGCAGCAGGATGCAAAGGACACAATATTTTTTCTCTGCATAAAGTCAGTCTTTCGAGTCAGGAATCAAAAAGATTGTCAAACATCTGTTAGTCAATATTTGAAATTTCCAATTAAATTGTGCGTAATAATTCGCCAATAGTAATTTTAGCTACTGAATAAAAAAATGTGTGATTACTAAATATGGATATTTTTTGTGTAGTTGTTTATTATAGAATTTCCAAAAGGTAAGTACAAAAAAATTTATTCTTTTGGACCCGGTAACCCTGCTAAAACGGAAAAAAAAATTCGGTCCCAATGAATTCGTTAAATTCAAGTTCAACTATATACGCTTCCCTCTAAGATCTAACAGAAATTGCTACGAAAAATTAACAAGAAAATTCATTTAAATAATTTATTCAATTCCACTGATATAAACCATATTATAACCATATTACAAATGAAGCATGATGTCTCAAAAAGTTTCTGAATTATTTCTGAACATCAGTATTTTTTCCCAATTAAACTTCACAGTAGATGAAGAATGTTCAAAGCTAATTTTACTCTCTGCTTTACAAACGATTGAGTTTAAAGTATTTTTAATAACTTTAAAATCTTTTCTTGAAAGAATACCATTTTCATGTTGCGTTTTAATTTAATTGATATGGTAATTTGTTTACTTTTACATTATATTTCATTGCCACAAAAAATTGTTTCATGGCATATGTTTTAGACTCAATAGTACTAATAAGAATGCAAAAAAAGAAAAGATTTCAGTATAAGAAAACAGTTAAAAGGTACTTTTATACCGTAATAAAAAAAATATCTCTTGCTTTTTGTAAAGCAACATGAGATTATTTCATTGTAACAGTAAGTCCATTATTAGAGCAAACAAACCGTAACCGAAACACAAATTAAAAAAAAAGAATTTGATCAATCCGAGTAATTATTTTTCGATGAAAAAAATACTTAGGAGTAAATTTTGTCAAAAATTTCCAGAAAGATATAAGACAATTCATCATCACACCCTCACTTCGCTAAAAATATTTTTTGACCAGCATGTACCTCTAGATATAATTCATCAAAATGTCAAGCATTGCAATAATATTGTCTAAGTAAATATGACATTTTGAACTCCTGTTTACAAACAAATTATTTCTCAAACATTTCATATTTATATTTTCAAAAATATACAGGAATGTTCGAGAATTCTTACGGTTTCTCGCATTTGTCTTTTATACATCTAAATGTTTGTTTATTTTTCAGTAAGCAATCCTAACAAAAGAATACTTGTTTTCATGTCAATGGAAAAGTTTTCTTTGTTTTTCCTACGAAAGGAAAATAGTTTTAATGTGAAATCTTTTCAATATTCATAGAAAGTAAATAATAAATTCCTTTCTATTTTGATACTGTGTTTTTAAATTTTTATATTATTGAAACTTATTCTAAAACGTGAAACAGAAATACAGCTGCTATAAAATTGTTTTGAAACAATTGGGAAATAAATAGTGCAAAAAAAAAGAGATTTTTTTTTTTATAAACTGTATTAAATTTCAAATAACTTTTTGACACTGTTATCTATGTATATATAAATGAATGTGTGTCTGTGTGTCTGTACTCGATAGACTAAAAACCCATACACCCAATCGAAGTGAAAATATGGGAAATTATTATCCCTGGAAAGGGTTTTGTAATTTTTTTTAAAAATCTGAGTTGGGGTTCTAGGTGCTTTCGAACAAATATCCCAAAAATATCAAAATAACAATTGTATATTTACAAGCACAATATCATTCATTTCATGATGATATTTAATTCTCGCGATATAATTCTTCATCAGATCGTCATGATATTTCTGCACGTGTATTTAAACAAAAATTAAAATCTTTAATAGATTTAAAATATTTTAAATACATAAATTGGGTTTCCTTTAATGTTGTTTTTGTGTTTTACAAAAAACAACATTAATGCGTTTGTCGTTCAATTTTTCGCCAGCAAATTCTAATAAATACAAAACTGCAGTCAAAAAATTTTGCAATTATTAATACGAAAATAAATTATAAATACAATATTATTGATTTCCAACTGAAGAGAATAATTGGAAATATATTTTATTTAACCCCACAATTATGCCACCAAAGCGAAATGCCATTGGTCAATCTACAAACAAGTAAAAAGGAGAAGAGAAGAACGATATTCAGAAACAAGTGAGAACAGAGACAAGCTAGGCAAGAAAGATATCAAGTTCACACTGATCTTGCTGCATCATTAGAAACAAGTAAGCAGAGACAAGCAAGGCAAGAAAGAGATCGAGTTCACACTGCTCTTGCTCGATCATTAGAAACGAGTGAACAGAGGCAAGCAAGGCAGCAAAGGAATTGAATTCGCAGGAAACAGACAAGACGAACGATACATACTGATTTGAACTTATGGGGTTTCAATTACAATCCTCTTTACAATTACAATACTCATTCAAGTGTAATTATTGGAAAAATGGATAAAAAGTGTACGTATTGTAGAGCTCAAAAATTTAAAAATGAAACACCAGGTATGTGCTGTGCAGGTGGAAAAGTAAAGTTACCAGACTTGCGCTCACCACCTGAACCATTATTAACTTTAGTATCAGGTAAAACAAGTCAAAAATTTTTTTGAAAAATATACGCAAGTACAATGCATGCTTCCAAATGACATCGTTCGGAGCAACGAATATCGTTAGCGCAAATTATATGCCAACATTTAAAGTACAAGAGCAAATTTATCACCATGTGGATCACTACTACCCTTGCCGAATGCTGATCACAAATATCTTCAGATATATTTTATGGGAAATACTGACGAACAAATCAACAGACGGTGTCAACTGAATATGAGTACTGAACAAGAGATTGTCACTGAATTACAAATTTGTTTGAACAACATAATGAATTAATTAAGTTATTGAAAACCGCCATTGAAAAAATGCCATCTGACGATTACAAAGTAATAAAAAAGGCAGATAAAACACCTATTGGTCAACATTTAAGATAATTCAACTCACCAACGATTGATGAAGTGGCAATTGTCATAGATGGTGAAGAATTTAATTCTTGCGATATAATTCTTCATCGTAGAAATAGTGGCGTCCAGCAAGTATCAGAAACTCATCGTTCATATGATGCATTACAATATCCTATTCTATTTTGGCAAGGAGAGGATGGATATCATTTTAGTATTAATATGAGAAATTCGACAACTAATGTGGACATTAACAAAAAGGTCAGTGCTATGAATTATTATGCATATCGAACGAAGATTCGTGAGAATGCTGATAATCATATATTGAAATGTAGACAATTATTTCATCAATACATTGTTGACATGTATGCAAAAATAGAAAGTGAAAGACTCCTCTACATACGACTAAATCAAGTCAAATTGCGTTCTGAAGAGTACATCCATTTACGTGAAGCAGTTGTAAATGATGGCAATCTCAGTGAATTGGGAAAAATGGTCATTTTACCATCCACATTTACAGGCAGCCCAAGACACGTGCATGAGTATGCACAAGATGCAATGACGTATGTTCGTGCATATGGTCGTCCAGATTTTTTCATCACATTTACATGCAACCCAGCATGGGATGAAATAAAGGAGCTTTTATTAACTGGACAATCCCCATCAGATCGTCATGATATTTCTGCACGAGTATTTAAACAAAAATTAAAATCTTTAATAGATTTTATTGTGAAACACCATGTATTTGGAGAGACGCGCTGTTGGATGTATTCCACTGAATGGCAAAAAAGAGGTTTACCACATGCGCATATTTTAATATGGATGATGGAAAAGATAACACCAAACAGAATTGATGAAATCATCTCAGCAGAAATACCAGACATTGAAATTGATAAAGACTTGCACGATATTGTCTCAAAAAATATGATTCATGGTCCATGTGGCTCACTAAATAATAATTCACTATGCATGCCAGATGGAAAGTGTACAAAGAGGTATCCTAGAGACTTACTTGCTAAAACTATTAAAGGCAATGATGGATATTCACTCTATCAACGACGATCTACCGAAGATGGTGGAAAATCCATTACACTAAAAGTACTCAACAATACTATTGATGTTGATAATCGTTGGGTAGTACCATATTCTCCATTGCTACTAAAAACGTATAACGCACGCATAAATGTTGAGTACTGCAATTCAGTGAAAGCTATAAAATATATTTGCAAATATTTGAACAAAGGAAGCGATGTGGCAGTGTTTGGAGTGGAAAATACAACTGCATCTAACGAGGAAGTCACTCAATATCAACTGGGACGCTACATAAGTAGCAATGAGGCTGTTTGGCGTATTTTATCATTTTCCATTCATGAGCGATATCCAACGGTTGTTCATTTAGCAGTACATCTTGAAAATGGACAGCGTGTGTATTTTACATCAGAAAATGTACGTGCAAGAGCAATGTCACCACCGCCAACAACATTAACAGAATTTTTCACATTATGTAGAAATGATACCATTGCAAAGACACTACTGTACTCTGAAGTACCAACTTATTTTACGTGGAATACATCAACAAAAAATTTTCAGCGTCGTAAACAAGGTAGAGCAGTACAAGGACACCTAAATTTATATTCCACAGATGCTTTGGGTCGTCTGTACACTGTACATCCAAATAACGCAGAATAACCAACATCTTTCCAAGAATTAAAAACAGTCAATGGCCATGTGTGTGCTACATTTCGTGAGACTTGCCAGAAATAAAATCTCTTAGAAAACGATGCTCATTGGGATATTTCACTCGCTGATGCTTCTAATACAGCTCAACCTCAGCAGATACGTACACTATTTTCCATCATACTAACTACGTGTTTTCCGGCTAATCCAAAGGATCTTTGGGAAAAATATAAAGACTATATGAGTGAAGACATTTTACACCGCATGCGTAGAATAAATGCTAATCCCAGCATTCAATTTACATCTAATATATACAGTGAAGCATTGATTTTAATTGAGGATGTATGCTTGACAATAGCCAACAAATCCCTGACAGAATTGGGAATGATTGCTCCAAATAGATAGAGTAATGACATTTTTGATCGTGACATGCAACGAGAAATGCCCTTCGATGTTAATGAATTACAAACATTCGTTCGAATTATCTGCCGAAATTGGTATTAGAACAACGAACAGCATATGATATAATTATAAATGCAATATCTAACAAGAGTTGTGGTTTATATTTCTTAGATGCACCTGGAGGCACTGGCAAAACTTTTCTTATCTCAATTATCCTGGCAACTATAAGATCCCAAAATAATATTGCACTTGCTATTTCATCATCTGGTATTGCATCAACTCTTTTGGACAGTAGGGCGAACAGAACATTCCGCATTGAAATTGCCATTAAATATGCAGGTAATTGAAACTCCAACATGTAATATTAGCAAATATTCTGGGATGGGAAAAGTACAAAGATCGTGTCAGCTTATAATATGGGATGAATGCACCATGGCACACAAGAAATCATTGGAAGCACTCAATGGCACATTAAAAGATTTGAGAGGAAATGAGCAGCTCTTTGGTGGTGCACTCATTTTGCTAGCTGGTGATTTTCGACAAACTCTATCAGTTATACCACGTTCAACACCTGCAGATGAATTGAATGCATGTCTCAAATCATCGGTGTTATGGTGGTATGTAGAGAAAATATCTTTAAAGACCAAATATGCGTGTTCAATTACAACAAGATGAATCTTCTGAACGATTTGCAAAACAATTGTTAGATATTGGGAATGGTAAAATGGAAATGGACGAATCCACACACTGTATTACAATAAATACCAGGAAACTTTCGTCACATTGTAAAATCCACTGATTAATTGATTGCCAAAGTTTTTCCAAATTTATCGCAGAATTATTATAAAAATAAACAATGGGTTAGTGAGCGTGCTATATTGGCAGCCAAAAACATTGATATGAATTTAATAAACTGCACAGTTCAAAATGAAATACCTGATGAAGAAACAACTTATAAATCCATAAATACTGTTATCAATCACGATGAATCAGTTAATTATCCAACAGAATTTTTAAATTCATTGGACCTACCAGGAATGCCACCGCATATTTTATCTTTGAAAATTGGTTCACCAATCATCCTTCTACGAAATATAAATCCTCCGTGACTATGCAATGGGACTAGGCTATAAGTAAAAAAATTAATGAATAACATAATTGAAGCAACCTTTTTAAATGGAAAACACCAAGGGGAACATGTACTACTACCACGCATTCCCATGATACCAACGGATACTCCATTTGAATTCAAACGTCTACAGTTTCCTGTACGACTAGCCTTTGCAATGACCATTAACAAAGCACAGGGACAATCATTGCGAGTATGTGGATTAAATTTGATAAATCCATGCTTCTCACATGGACAGCTGTAAGTTGGGTGTTCACGAGTTGGAAAACCATCAAATTTATTTGTTCTTGCACCAGATAGGAAAACAAAAAATGTTGTATATTTACATATTAAGATAAAGTTCACCATCAATCATCAAATATCATTCATTTCATGATGATATTTAATAATTACAAAATTATTTTTCAATTGAAATTCATTTGAAGTATTGTTTAATATCACAAGTGAAAAAGCATGTTTATTCTACCATCAACTATGTATATCTATGTTTTGTACATATGTTATATTCAAATGACATATATGTAGGGATAAATTTAATGTTAATTTTCATTTTGATGTATTGTATACATTTGATCATTAATAAATTATGTTTGGGGTATCAAAACTGCCTTTTTGTTCAAACACAGCAACGTGTGAACGGGTACAGCTAGTTATATTAATAAAAATCACAATTATGTTCTTATTAAAGATAACAGGAGGGAAAATATATCATATTTGTCAAAATTATTCTTATAATTAATCTTATTAATTTTATGACGCTTACTAAACCTTTTATAAGTTATTTGTCGCAAATTTAACAAATATTTATATCACAACCACACGAGATGTAATTTAATATATATTTTAACTAAAATAAATTCAGAGCTCTAAGAAGTTTATAAAAATAAATGAAATAATTCAACTTGCATCGAAGCGATTTTGTAACGAAAAAGATTTATGCTTTTATGTGAATGGCAACAGTGTGAAATAAATAAAGAGAAGATTTAGAATGTCGAGTTTTGCGTGGTTGTGAATTATTTTAACTAATCTGTTTTATTATAAATTGGACTAAAAATTACACGTATGAGAATATAATTAGCATTTTTCGAAATCTCTCGACCACACTTAAAAGAGAATTTTAAATAAACATAAGCAAAAAAAAATGTTCCTTTTAGTTTTTTGTAGAAAAGAATAAAAAATGTAATATTTAAATATAAAACATTTAAATTGTTCAAAGTTTAAAAAAGGCTTAGTTAAAAAAAATTATCTTTAAAGAAGTTCAATTAAAATGTAGAGAAGAAATTAAAATATTTTCAATTATGAGATTATTATGTATAAAAATAAATTTATGTTAAAAGGGATATACGAGTAATTATTTAACTAAAAAGTATTCTAAATAAATAAAGTATAACAAATAAAAATCATACATACTTTTATTCAATACTTTTATCTGAATGAATATTATTTCTGCTGTATAACGCAAAAACATTTTAATATAAGTATTAATTAAAAGTATACACAACTATAGCCATTAAAAGGGGTCTCAGGTGTGTTAACTTTTTCCGGAGGGCTGAAAATATAAACAATATTCAAATACATATAACTCTTTTAAATTAAAATTAAATAATTCGAATATCTTACACATTATTTATAAAAGAATAAAGATTCGGAAAATTGTAAAATTTTTAAAATATAATCATAATTTTAAAAATTATAAGCATATGAAAAAAAGAAATGTTTTTATAAGAAATATTAATTAATTTTACTGCGCGCATGCTGTTTTCTAAAATAGTAGCCTTTGATGCATAAAACTTTATAGAATTATAAAATGTATCATACACTTTAAGCCCTAGTAAATTAAGAATAATATGTCTTTTGTATTTCAAAATATTTGAAAAATATTGAAATTTTTTTAAAAACTTGAAAATATAATTTTTTATTTTTTAAAAATATATAATTTATTATTTTATTTTTTTAATTTACTAGGGTGTAATAAGGATACATTTAACTTTATAAATCAACTTATTGCTAGTAATTAAAGCTAATACTTTTGAAAATAGCATGCGCGCAGTAAAACTTAATTAATATTCCTTATAAAAAATTTCTTGTTTTCATATGCTTATAATTTTTAAAATTATGATTATATTTTAAACATTTTACATTTTTCTGAAGCCTCATTCCTTTATAAATAATGTGTAAAAGATTCGAATTATTTAATTTTAATTTAAAAGGGTTATATGTATTTGAATATTGTTTATATTTTCAGCCCTCCAGAAAAAGTTAACACCCCTGAGACCCCTTACTATTTTATCACCAAAAATAGTAAAATTCATTTGAGAGTCTAGTATGAAAAAAATACATGTTGAAAAAATGATGTTTCAGAAAATCAGAAAATAAACAAAACAATTTTTAATTAAAAAAAATATTTTGATGTAATTTTAGTATGTTAATTGAAATACTGAAATAAAAGAATTCTATAAAAGGGGAATTAATAACGGCACAACTTCTTTTTCAATACATTAAGGGAGCGTACAAAAATAATAAAGCTAACAATAGTTTAGCTTTAAATACACATTTAAAACATTGGGATAATACCGAAATCTAAAAAAGTTATTTAAAATATACTGTAAAGAGTGCATTTTTAAAAAGTTTTCGTATTTCGTTTTATTTTATTTTTGTAGTTGGTATTTATTTCTCATAATTTATTAATTTTAGGAGACATAATGTCTCCTAAAATTAATAAATTAGGAAAAATAAATAACAGCTACTAGTGAACACTTTATACATGAAATGTATTTTCTAAAAGAAAGATCAAATTTTATGGACCTTTACACTTTACATTAAATAAACAAAAGCGTAAGTGTCAATATCCAAAATTTTCTTTTAAACTGTATTGTTATCACTTATTTTAGTTTCTTTCATATATTTTTATCCCAATGTGTGTCTATGCATTAGAATTTTAAAATTCTTTAGAAATTTTCTAATTAAATATGTATCTGTTTATTATAATATTCAAAGATATTTCCTGAAAAAGTATTTCTTCAAATTAAATATAGTGAAATATATAAAATAATTCAGATTTTTCAGTCAAATATGCAAAAATGCGCCAAACCATGCAAAACTGTAATTACGGTTTGCTTATCAAGCTTACTTGTTATTATTGTAACCAAATATAAAACAATAGTACATAGATATTTTAAGCTTGTGTTATACCGATTCTTGCAATGAAATAAGCAATAATCAAAGCTCTGAATGTTATATTATTTGAACATTTATATAAGACTACGAAATGAAGCTTATAAATATTTTTAAAATATACACATCTATTCAGAGGAGACTCAATATGATTTTTTGCAGTAAAAGAAAGTAAAAAATTCATTTATTTAAAAAAAAAGAGTAACAAGAGACAGCTTATTTCATATTTATTGCATGTTATGAATTAGTATATTTTATTATTTGGAAACCTTGTAATTATTCTCAGATTATGATTTTCGTCAAATGATTGTTTTGAGAAATTAATTCATTTCTAAATAATAAATTTACAAAAATAAAAGAAAAAGCTTATATCCTGACCTAAAATCATTTTTTCTTAAAATAGTTTTAAAATAATGGTTATTTTCTATTTTTTTAAATATAAAAAGTTTTTTTTACTTGTATGTATTAAGTAAAAGAATCATTTTAAGGGACTGGGGAGCTTTCATAAATTCTATGATCATAAATGTTTCAGTCATGTTGCAAGTTAGAGTCAAATTTCCACACTACAGTAACCTGTCGTAGAGCTTTCACTTTTGCTTGGTGTAAATGTGGAGAAGTCATTCTTGGTGTCGATCTCATCATCTGATCTTGGCTAAAAAAATCACAAGGTTTGGGATGTAATTAGTAAAGCTTGTGTCAAGAAAAAATACGCTGCAAGAAGCGTTTAATAGTCAAACAATGAAATGATATTTCCATTAATTATTATTTTGATACTACTTTTTAAGTATTGTGGTATTGAAAGTAGAACAAATTTTAAATTTAACAAATTTGTATGTAAATATTATAAAATATATTTTCGAAATGTAAAATAAATTTAAAGTATATTATCTGTAAACGTTCTAAGGACTTATACAATACAAGTATATAGTACATGAAAAATCAATAATATGCAAAAAATGTTTTAACATTTAAATATATCTCCTCTTTCAAATTAGTCACTCACCTATTTAAACCCATTTATTGTACAATTATTTATTATTTTTAATAGTTTCGAAATTAAGTTTATTTGCTCATCATTAAAACATAATAATTATATGGCAAGTAAACTTTTATTAACGCTTGTTTTCATTTAAAATTTAGAATCAATTATTACCTTGATTAGGTAATTGAAATTAGATTAAGAAATTGATTGATAATTGAAAATTAGGTGAATCTTCATCTAATTTTAGGTTAAAAAACATTTGTAACATGAAAATAAATGTGTGTTTGCACACAAGGTTTTTTTTAAATTCTTAATTCTGTTTTGATAGCTTGTATATAAATTGTCTAAGGCTCTGACCCTACTTTAAGAAATCATATTTTTGCTTAGTTAATCAGTTATTCAGTTCAAAGTTTTTGCTTCAATCCCTAGCTTGAAAATTTATTGTTCTTGAGGAGAAGGGCCTTGATATTTTAAAATGAGTTTCGTTGTTTGAGAAGTAAAAATTGGTTTATTGATAAATCCGTTGCTGTGTGCACTCCATCCTCATTTTGTTTAAGAGATGCGACAATGTAGTTTTAGCACTAATCAATGTGACTATATCGTTCCTAACCGTCTGTAATTCTTCCCTGATCATCTATCAAGCTGACAATTTATATAACATATGGTACTCAAATTCATTTTTATTCAGGCGCTGTTCTAGATTTAAGTGTCAATTTACCGGAATGGAAACAACACGAATTAGGGAGAATAAACATCATGGGTAGCCCATTGTTATAAAGTAAATACCTAAAAAGAAAGACGAACACGCATTTTTATATTGTTACATTTCCCGATCTGCCGGCATGTAAAAGATCCTAGAGTTTCTGTTTGGCTTGGGTACACTCGGCAAAATTAAATCGTAGTACAGGTTCCTCCCTCTAGGGAGGAAACTGGGTGCCAAAATTACTTGCGGCGATTGGTATCCGTCTATACAGTTCCGCACTAAAATGATATATCAGCTTTCGGGAATGTACTAGTTCTGCAATGGTAAGACACCAATCCCCAGCCCTTTGGAAATTTTAAAAAAAGCATTTCCCGGTCTCAAGATCAAGATAATTTTTGTTGTAGTAACTCTTGTGCGTTGCAACATGCTTCTCATCTTTGCATAGCAAATAATCACCAATAAATTTAATTTTCTTTATGGTGGTGAAGGGTTCCTTGGGAAGTATACTTCCTACTCCTAACATTTAAATGTAAACATAAAATTTTGCAAAAAAGTGCATTTCTTTAAGGGCTATTGTTTAATTAATAATAAAAAAAATTGTGAGAAATTCAAAAGAAAAATAAATGGCTCAGGAAAGTATTAAACATCAAAAAAGGTAAAGGATTTATAGAAGATACATTATTGGTTCGATTTTGAATAAATTTTTTACTACATACAACACTCTAAACCTGTCTACAATATGTTGCTTTCAAATACTACACACACTACACTTCAACCCCTATGTTTGTCGGAACAAAAACGAGAAATATGTCCTGTCGTGTGACAATTAAATTAATATTTAGATTTATTCTATGCTATATAGTTTTGGGGTTTGGATCTAGAAAAGTTATGTTTTGTATTCATGACACATTTTTCACTTAGTTCAGGGTAAACATGAAGATCTTTTACAAGAGGAGGGGTTTTTGTTCCCATCATTTACTATTTTATCAGAAATTCAAAGTTTCTCTTTCAAATTCTGAAAAAGATTTAGCAACGTAAATATAGTTTTATTTTACGGATAATTCGGTATGTCTTTAATATACACGTAATATTTCAATAGTGAAAAATCATCAATATTTGCATAGGAGGCAGTTGCAGGTTCTCTTATTGTAATAAAATATTGGGTGATTTACTCATTTGGTCGTACTTTAGGTCTACTTAATTGCCTTTAAAGTGCAGATTCCTTAAAGGGGAAGCAAGATTCTTCTTAGAAAGCATTTTTAAACCGGAACAATGTCGTAAGATTTAGTTGCTTATAAAGAAAATTACATGATCCTTGGTCAAATTTTTTGCGAATATTATTTTTTTTGTCGTTCACTTAATGATGGAAACATAACAAAATATTCTTCAGAATCTCTTATGAAAGATTTTGAACATATGTAACGCACCTATAAAACTTACGAATATCTAAGACCTTTTAAAACAAAATAAAATGAAGGGCTCAAAGCATCAGGAATGTTTTGATTTAATACTGGCACCATTACAATACGGGGAAGGGTTGAGGAATGATTTTTTCTGTTTCTTTGGCAGAAACTTCATCATCAAAGTTAAGATTTGAAGCATTTAAAATCTACAGTTCGTTTAACTCCATAAAATTTGAAAAAGTTTATCAAGTAGTTCTTATTACCATTAGTATCCATCCAAATACATTTAAAACACAAACTAAATCATTTAAAGATAGAATCCGATACTCTTTTTTTCGATTTTCAATATTTAGGAAACACTTCTTACTTTTCTTTGTATTGTGATTAAAAACATAATTGAATAATATAGTATTTTGTAACTTAATTGTTTTAGTGCTGTCGTATTTGAAAAATTGGCAACAAGCAGAATGACATGAAGGGTGGTTCTTATTATCTGTCAGTGAACGAAATTTATTTTTATATAACTTGAAAAGTAAATAGAAGAGTACATTTTGTACTCTTTTAACAATGATGTGTTCGAAATATCTATTATCAGTCACATTGTCTCAGTATAAGAAAGACATAACATCCATTATAAATTTTGTAGCTTGAAAGTAATAATCGAACATTTATTATTGTTATTCGGAAACTCCGACTATACTGCGTAGTACGGATTTTTTTTTTGTTATTACAGCTCTTGCCATGTGTTTTAGGGTTATTATTTAAAATAATTTATACGTTCATCCTTTTTCGCGTTGTTTCTTTTTTGAGCATTCATCTGGAGGTTTGTTTGGTGTCCTTAACGGTCTTCACTCATTTGAGAAGTATAAATAAGTTTATTAGTAAATTAAATAGTTAAAAAAAGATGAACACACGCATTTTACGTTGTTACATTTTCCGATCTCACAAGATAATCCTAGTTGTAGCAGTTGGATAATTCTCACAAAATAGAAGAAGTTTACAGAATATATGCTTATATTGTTACCACAAGAAATAAATACTATTGGGATCTATTAGTATTAATTTAATTTCAAAGTTTTATACATTTATTTCACTAGTTCTCAAATAATAGACAATTAAGTATGTTTTAGGTAATAAATACTCAGTTAAATTAAAACTACTTGTAAGAAATGTCCTTAATGATAATTAAGAAAAGAAATTAAGCAAATAAACTATTGAATAAAAAATTTTGAAAATATATTACATCTTAGCTTACTAAAAATTATATCGGTATAAAGTTGACTGTCGGTGCGCATTTTTTATTTACCGTTCAATTAAATACTTGTATAAAGTAGAACTGTTGTATGAAAATCATTTGTTGATTCTACAGTAATGTTCCCTTACTGAAACATATATCTCAAAACCACAAAATTTCTGTTAACCTTTAGAAAATGACTAGGTTTAAGAATAAACTGCTTTTTTAAAACGAAGCTCTCAGCTGTACTGCCTTACCCTTTTTCTTCACAATAATTAGCCCAAATTTGAGTCATTAGCCAAGAACAACAAAGCAACATGCTGTTCTCCTGGAATGCTATGAGGATTTTCAGGTTCAGAAAGGAAGAAAGACGTTAATCTTATTCCCCTTCCCTCGTTTAAATAAAAGAAATTTCGATCAAGAAATTTATTTATTTACTCTAGAGGAGACTCTAAGCTCTCCCAAAGGACTTAGAGCTACCGACCGATCCTCTGAGAGAGACAGTAAGCAATACATACACATCTTAACAGCATAACAAATATTACATTAAAAAGAGACCAGAAGGAATTATACGGTAAAAAATATTTATGTCCTACAAAACGCTGAAAACTGATTTATTGTGAATGACTTTTTTTTTGTGGAATATAAGTTTTACTCAAGAGGGAATAGAGCTTCCAAGATGGTATTTGACAATACGGGGCAGTGAAAAATGAAGTTTACGGTGACCCGAGGGAATCACATAAACATTTAGACGTGAAAAGCGAGTTGAAGGTAAATAGAAAAATGCCCAAGATTGATGGGAGGGGTTAACATTGGGATTTTTAATTTAAAAAAAGGTTTTAACTTTCCCCTGGTTTGTGACAATCATTCTAGCAGGAGATTCAAAAGTCGAAAAATAGTTTTGAAATAACTATTTAGAAAAGAACGAGGAATTATGACACAAATATATTAGCTTGATTATCAATGAGATCATCAGAAATGTAAAATAAGTTTACATTTTGAATATTTTTTCAGGAATTAAGTATTCAATGTCATTAATATAATTTGAGTTTTTCTAAAAAAGTAATAATAAATTATCAGATAAATTCAAAATCTCCAATAGATATAAAATGAGGTAAAGGGCATGCAAAATCATCAACAGCTGCTATGTATTTCATTTTTATAATGCTTTAATAAAGTTATTAATTGCAATTGATTAAAAATTCAGTATTAAAACATTCTAGTACACAAATTCATACTAACTACTTCATGTTGCATTTGAAGCAACCAGTTTTTGAATATAGTATTTCCATATATAGTTTAATATTATATCTGAATTTAAATTTTAAAACCGTAATATTTTTTAAAGTTTTATTCAAAAATACAAAATACTTATGCTCTTTTATTGTTTAGAAAAATTAATGATCGTCCTGCATAAAATAAATCAATACAATGCCTTACGTATTTCAAACACAGCTTCTTTCTAAATCTAAACATTCAATAAATCCATTTGAAATCTCATTTGAACAAGTTCTTGAATTCCAAGAATCTTAAATGTGCAGACCTCCAACAACTAAAATTTACAAAAACCTACCTCAAATAAAATAAATCACTGATAGCCGTGCATTAAAGAACAACTGTAAAAAATTCAAAAAAATTCAAAAAAAATACGCTGCAACGAAAGTATATATAATTTTATCTATATTAATCTTCTCTGAAACTGGTTTTTCAGGGGCAAGAATGTATAGGACTAGAAAATAAAATAATGAATCAAAAGTATGGCTATGTTTTGATTTTTGAAAATATATAATGTAAAAATATACACTAACAATTTTTATTAATTGATATTGTCTTTGAATTTATTTTCTCTTAATTTTATAAATAGTTGAAAATATATTTGAAAATATACTTCTCGAAATGAATATATAAGTACATTTATTGCTAATATAAAATGGATAATCATGTCTATTCTGCAAGTACATATTCCTTGTTATTACCAATCCATTTTTTTATTAAAAAAGTATGTACTGTGCATTTTTCACAAGCATGCCGTTTATCCCTGTAATTGGTAATGCTGATTTTATACAAAAATTTTATTACACAAGTATATTGGTGTGTGATACAATTCACTATTTTCTATAATATAATTTTTTTTATTATAAATATAAATATATATTTAAGTATTTATAAAGTTATTCCAAAATGCTTAGATTAAAAACAAATTCTTAGAAGTAAAAAAACTATAATCCATGTTTTGCATTGTTATTCTCATTTTACAAAATATAAAGAATATTTACTTTCTCTTTACATATGCATTGAAACATCAATGGCGAAACCTGACCAGGAATTAGTTAAAGTATGAAGACTACAAATTTAATCTTTCTTGTTGTGCGATATAGAAATCCTTCGTTTTATAGTCCTATTGAGAAGAAAATATTTAGGAAGAAAGATTCTTAAGGCGAAAAGTTAAATTCATGCTTAATAAGAAATTTAAAAGAACGTAATCTAATCAATAACTTCTTTTCATTTATAATAGCAGAATAGAATACAACTGAAGTTGGAAATAAGAACATTAAAACTAGAACAAATAACAGAAGTAAAAAGCAACTAGCTACAACCCTAGAACTACAGAAGTCGATAAATCCTTCATCCTGTGCCGATGTCTCCAGTATCTCTTCCACTAGTGTCCCGATTTCAGCGGAGAAAGGGTAATGACTCAAATGGATTACGTCCATTTTTTCCTCTGACGTAACACAGTTGGCAAAGAGGATTTGACAGTATTTATGATACGATGCATATGATTGGAGAGACAATCGTTGCCAGTAGCGACTCAAAAAATGGCGACAGATCTGTCCCGGGATGTCTTGATTTGGGACACAGCGTAGATTTACCTCTTGAATAACACTGAATTGCATACTATTTTGGCATTATGGGTTGCTATCAAAGAACACTTTCCCTAATTACTTACTATGAGTATAGAATATTTTATATTTGGCTCTTATGTTCATTAAAGCTCAGCTTAGAATATAGTTTTTATCAAAAATTGTCATACTACTGTGACAATTAAATAACTGGACAAGTCATCAAAATTAAATTTATAAAAAAAATTTACAAATTCCTTTTAATCCCCTTCCCTGTCAATATATAGCTGCATACGAGTTTCCCACCAATCAAAGCAGTCCTTCGGATCATTAGGTGTCACCACCTTCAGTAAGTGTGCCGTTCTCATCTTTACCTCACCTACAGATTGAAAATGTGTTCCCGTCAATGCATTTTTCACTTGAAGAAACAGGTAGATGACGTATGATGTGAGATCTGGTGAGTACGGTGGATGCTCGAGTGCAGTAATGCATTTGTTTGCCAAGAACTTGTGGTGACCTGTAGCCAACCCTTACACTATTACCTTCTTGTCTATCTGAAAACCCGGCTGGACGTGTAGGAAGACTTAAATGATCAAAAGACATAATTCCAATTCAAACTGATTTACTGATGCTTATCAGTATATAAGATCAGACACAACACAATTCTAATTAAGGTAAGTAAACTAGAGTGGAGTGAAGAGGTGGAATATCACTACAAGTGGATAATACAGAATTTCAACTGAATCTAGGACAGCTTAAACGATCACAATTACAACTACGCCTCCAATAATAATCTGATTTTCTTAATCAAAGTCACTAACCGTATATTTTACTGCTGCGGTTCCTTCGTGACGAAATTCAGGCACTTTTTTGACTGGATGAATTGATGAAGACCCCACGCTCCGTAATAGTGAGTTTCACTATTTTAAATCCGCTTCTCTTCGCGTACATCAACACGTATCAGGCTCGCTTAACTTGTCAACAACTATGTGTCGACTTCTCGATCTTTAATTCACTTGACTTCTTACTTCCTCTTACTTAGCTCCTTTCCACACGCGAAAACCAAATTTAAATAATATTTCTTATTTACGTAAATCACGTCTGGTTCTCGATGAAGGTTGATTGAAATAAATAAATTGCTTTAAAGGAAAAAAGAAGAAGTTAGTGAAAGACCGTATAGATCCGTCACAAACTGTTTTACAGATAAATGCACCGAGGTGCTGACTTGGTGCAAAATCCATAAGCTGTTGCTCTACAGAGCTTGCCTTTTTTCCTTACTTTATCTCTAAACTTTTTCAGGACCTCAATGTAATACTGCTGTTTTACTGTTTGGCCACGAGGTACCCATTAATTCATGATGATGCCATTAATATAAAAAAAACTATGAGCATCACCTGTTCTTGATGTCACGGATCGACAAGAACGTTCATCATATACATCACACTCTCGATACTCAGAAAATCATTTGTGCCATTGAAAATTTTAACAATCTGAGTTGCAGTTATCTTCAAACACTCCTTTCACAATTTAAACAACTCAGTTGGATTTTTTTTTTAATTTCGCGAGGAATTTCAAATTTATGCACAGCGTAATTTTTACGTTCATCATGATTACGACACTTTGACACAACAATGTCTTTCTCATACAAGGATAAAAAACAAACTGATCTAAATAGAGGGATGGAATAACGTTCCACTAGCACCGGAAATATCCTGGTTAACTATATCCCACATTCCCACTTTTTCACACCAAATCTAACGGCAAGGGCATGAGCAGTCCGGGAATTAAATTGTCACACCTTGTACATTTAAAAAGTTACTTTGTAGTAAATAATTTGAATTCAATAATTTTATTTAGTAACTTTATTGTAGGAAAGAGGAAGATATTTAAGGAATAATTAAGATTTATATATGTTCCATAAGTAATTATGCAAAATACAATTTCGCCAAATTTTATTTGAAATGTGTCTTTTTTTCCTCTGTCTTTCTACAGGGTTGTCTACATGCACGGATTTTTAACCTTCACGGCTTTTCTTAAACTTGGACGTTATGAAACACTACAATTTTTTCGATATTCTAACACAAACTCTAAAGCTGTTTTTTTCAAAAAAATTGTTAAGTTTTAGAGTAAAATTCACAGATCGAGTGTAAATATACTGAAATGAACCTTCTGGAAATGAAAACCCTTCCTTTTGCAATAAAAAAGGGAGCAGGATGGAAATTGCTTTCTAGAAACCTATTTTTATTTCCGCCCACCTTGCATCGCCCGAGAACCTTCTTTGATAATAAAGTCCTAAGGCACAGAAAATGTTTACCATTTTCACTGAAATTGCAAATATCTTGGAAGTTTCACTTTTAAAAAGATGTAAAATATTCTAAGGCTTTTTATGAAAAGTTTATCGGAATGAAAAAAATAATTTTTTAACATTGATTAATTAATTAACTAGTTCATAAATATCACTCTTTTATCTAAAATTTATTTTTTAACAAACTTTTATTAGCTTCACCTGTATGCAACGAAATCTTTGAACTTGATTTTAAACCACTTTAAAAAGTCAAATTAATTCGAAATTTTGCACACTTATCAAGGACCGATGAAAATACAAAAATTTAAAAAAACTTGTACCAACGCCTTGATCAGGATCATCAGGATTAACGATTTCACTCTTCCAGATTTGGCGACTAATTCCAGATCCAAGTTACCAGACTTGGCGACTAAAAAGATTGTTACAATCCAAAAGTGAAAACACTCAGGGTTAATACAAATAATGATCTTTTTAATGAAAAATATTATTGACTTTACACTATCTTTCGCATGAAAAATTTCAAACTTAGGACTTCCAGATTTCCTTCAGTTCGTTGATCCTACATTTTGCAAATCAAGCCGTATTGATAAAATGCGAATGGGTATATTCCAAATTCTAAGAAAAAGGACACATTTAAGATTAACTCATGAATGAATAAATGATAGTTTAAATAACTAACAAGTAATATAAAAAAAATTTTTAATCAATTCCTACTTAGATCAGCAAAAAAAATTTTTTTAGTTACTTTCTATTAAATAATTACAATAAATTTAAATATGTATGTACATATGACAGAATCACAGCATTTAGTGGAAATTAATTTTTATGAATAATCTTTAAAGTATCGTACTGTTATTCAAAACAATCGTATATATAAAGTTTCATTTCAACTGAATGCTTTGAAACGTGAGGGAAAACAAAATCTTTTTAAAGTTTTGACCCAAGAAGCTAAAAATGAAGCCAACGTGACTGTATTTGTAATTTTTTCTGTAAATTCATTTTCATTTATTATAATTAAATTATCGTACTGTTAACCTTAACAATGTTGTATAGAAATTTTCATCTCAAATGAGCGCTTTAAAATGTGATAAAAAAACCTTTTAAGGCTGGACACAAGTCGCCAAAAGGGTCGCTAAGTCACCAAAAATGATGCCAAAGCTGCTGTATTTATAATTCTTTTAATAATTAATTTTAATCAATTAATTTAAATTATAATTACTGTATTGTCATCCAAAATAATCGAGTATATAAAATTTCAGCTCAATTGAGTGTTTTAAAATGGATTTTATTAACAATTGAAAATTTGAACAAGATAAATATAGAGAGAGTGTGAGCTAATAGTAGGAATTGAAAAAAAGACGCTTTTATTGTAGATTCAACTAAAAAATAAAAAAAATAAATTATAGTTTAAAAAAAATAAAAATATTCTTTATAGTTAATCGAACTAAAAAGTAAGACATAATTCTTAATATAAGAATAAAATGATTAACGAGAAAACTTATGTCATTGTGGTAACAACGTGGGGTACTACCTTTTTACACTAACTCGGGTTTCCGGAATAGAACTAATAAGAAATTAAAACAGTTGATATCGAGCACCCAACGTTTTACCACAATGCCGAAATCATCCTTAAGCCAGTTCTCGGGCGTTTTGCCTTTATTTATATGGACGATGTGATAATTTCATCCCCATCTTTTGAGCGCCATGTAGAGCATTTACGAGAAGTGTTCAGATTGTTGCAAGAGGCTGGTTTATCGTTAAATCGTGAGAAATGTCATTTCGCGAGGGAACAGTTACGTTATTTGGGTCTAGTTATTAGTAAAGAGGGAGTTAGAACAGACGAGGATAAAGTAAAAGCAATTCTTGAAATGAAACTCACGAAAAATGCGAAGCAGGTAGCAAATTTTTCAGGAATGACGGGGTGGTACCAAAAGTTTATCAAGGACTACGCAGATCTGTGTGAACCCTTGTATGGTTTGAAAAGGAAAAATTCTAAGTTTGGTCGGTCGGAATCGGCGCAGGAAGCCTTTGATGGCATTAAAAAAGCAGTGACGGAAGCTCCCGTGTGACAGTTACCAGATTTTACTAAAGCTTTTGAACTTTATACGGATGCTAGTTCAGTAGGTGTAGGGGCAGTGTTGACGCAGAATAATAAGCCTATTGCGTTTACCTCAAGAACACTAAATAAGGCGGAGCGAAACTACAGTGTGACAGAACGTGAATGTTTTGTGGTCATATGGGCGTTAAATAAATATCGCACATATTTCGGATCTTTGCCGGTGAAGGTGATAACAGACCATGCAGCACTTACCAAATTAACGAACGGGAAGAATTTGTCGAGTTGAATGATAAGGTGGGCGCTTAAGTTGGCAGTTTTTAATGTGGATTGGGAGCATTGCCCGGGTACGCAGAATATGGTGGCAGATATATTGCCTAGAAATCCAGTCGATAGCAATGATGAAGCAAATGTGTCTTGTGCGGTGATTAGGTCGTTCGTATTATCGTCTAAGGAACAGTTGAGGGAAGAAAAGAGGAATGATCCGGAGTTGGGTCACATTTTTCGTTTCTTAGAAAACCCTGACGATAGTTCAATTAATGCGTCAATCTGCCGAAATTGGTCCCGCGATTTTAAATTAGTCGACGCTTTGTTATACTATGCAAAATATACAACCACGCTCGGTGAATTAAGAGTATTTATACCAAAAACTCTACGTAAAGATGTTATGCGAGAGTTCCATGACACGCCGATGGCGGGCCATCTCGGGGAAAAAAAGTCCAATCTGAGATTAAGAGACGCGTGTTATTTCCCATTTATGAGGAAATTTATATATAAATATGTATCCACCTGCGACCTCTGCCAGAAGTATAATTATAAGAGCGGTTTACCAGCTGGTCGATTAATTCCGATGGTAACGAATTTTCCGAATGAAATGGTATCTTTGGATTTCTTAGGCCTGTACCCTGCCACTAGTCCGGAACGTTATAAATTTATTTTAGTAATAATGGATAATTTTTCTAAATGGGTCGAAATAGTTCCCTTAAGAAAAGTTTCGGCTAAGGCAATTGTCAATGCATTTTTTGAGAATTATATTTCGCGTTATGGAGCTCCAGTAAAGATAATCAGTGATAATGGCCCCCAAATGATATCCGAAGTTTTTGAACAGGTGTGTCGCAAGTTGAACATAAAACATGTTAAAACGGTGGTATATCGACCACAAGCTAATAAAACGGAAAGAGTTAATCGTACTCTTCTGCAAATGATTTCGAGTTTTGTAGAAAGTAATCATACCAACTGGGACCAATTTCTAAAGGAGTTTAGTTATGCTTTGAGGACAGCAGTACATGAAACAACAGGTAAAACACCGGCGGAGTTATTTTTATGTAGAAAATTAATCACCCCATTTCAGAAATTAGTGATGGTAACTGACGGATCAGACTTGGTTCGTGGCAATATAGAAAGGTTGTTTGAGGAGGCTATTAGAAATACTAGGAAGCAACATGAAAAATGGGCGAAATACTATAATAAATGGAGACGTGACGTTAATGTGAGGGTTGATGATCTAGTGTTGGTTCAAACACACCCGTTGAGTTCAGCGAGTAAGAAAATTTTGGTTAAATTTATGCCAAAGTTTGAGGGCCCTATAAAGTTTTAAATGTGAAAAATAATAATTTAGTAATATTGAAGTTTGGTAAAAAAATAACGTTTAATGTGGATCAGGTGAGAATTTACTATCAAAGAGAATCGGAAGACAGTGTCGGCGAATCTGAAATTGCGGGAAGTAGTCAGCCTAGAGCAGTAACATCAGAAGGGTCGGATGATAGACGGCCGAGAGTAGTGCAGTCAGAAAGCGATGAGAATAGTCGTAGAGGATCAGGATCAGGAAATTTGGAAGGCAGTGGAGATGTAGCCAGGGATAGACGCGATGGAGAGGAGGTGAGATCGGGGAAGCGTGTGCGGACAGAGTCAACTGTTTTTTCGAGAGCTGACGCGTATAATTTCAGGTAGAAGAAGCCACTGTTTCCAGAGAGGGAGAAAAGAAGAAGGCCCGAATCCTAGGTCGAGATGCAACAAAGGAAGAAGAGACCAGAGGCACCAAAATCCAGTAGAAAAAGGAAGGTGACCTCGTCCATGCCCGTCTCGTCCATCATTAAAGCGGTGCAGGAGGAGAGAAGATGATATGCAGTCGGAGGGAAGAGCAATTCCAGGACCATCCCGCAGAGAGGAGGATGGAAAGTCAAGATGCAACAGGTCCCGTCTCAGTCCAGCAGGAGCGATATTGCCCGTACAACCTCCGGAGCCGACGTCGAGTGGACAGCAGCCAGGATCAGAATCCGCAGCAGGAAATAACGGCCCAGCAGGAGCATATCAACTACAGCAAACTCAATGGAGAAGGAGACCCAGAAGGTTGGAGCGGAGAAAAGACAGCCCTATGACAAGGTCATCCAGTACAGATGCCGTGGTTGGAGACAAAGCCTATGCAGATTGGATCTAAAAGATTAGCCAGGTTGTATAATTCTTATTTGTTTATTTTCCCTCTGACAGACAGTTCAGAGTATTTTCCATGTGGCTAGTCTAAATTTTTGTTTTGTAAAATTTAAAGTGTACAAAAGTTGTCACTGCGTCGTGTGCGTTTTCACATTGTTTGAAAAATGAACTGTTATATTTAATATTTTTCCAAATTGTGGAAAAACATTTGTTTGATTGCATTTGTTTTGCTACATATTAAAAACGTGGCTTTATATGTGAGATTACTTGTATTGTTTGTTGTAATATACTGTATGTTGGAAAATGTATATATTTTTGTGTGTAATTATTAAAATGTATACGTAGTATCTGGTTTCGGGACGCGGCGTAATTAGGATTACTAACAATAACATTAATAGCGCAGCGCGATTCATTGGGAGTTTTTTGAAAATGAAACCAGATGAAGGTTATTTTGATATGAAATTATATATATAATTGATATAAGGTCTGCCATATTTGTGTCAATATGGAAATGGTATAATGTTATGTGCGTTTAATGTCATATTTTGGAAAAAATTGATCCAGTTTCCTTTCAGGGCAGCAGTCCCTGAATCTAGTGATGAGATGTCAGAAAGATGAATGTCGTATGAAGATCATATTGTAATTTTTTTTAAAATTTTTTATTAGTACTTAAGTAAAGTGCATGATTAGTGTTTTTTCCTTATAGCAAGGTTTTCCCCTGATCTTCGCCCGAATGGGATGCACTGTAGGGATATTATGTAAAAGATAAATAAAATAGAGTGGAGTGCCCTTTTGAGTAGTCATTTCTGGCTATGTTAGTTTAATTAAAAATTGTTGAGTTAGAGAGTTCAAACTTTTTTGCAGGTTCAGAGTTTCTAAGGCGTAAGGCATTTAACGTGTTTTCTATCAGGTCGTTTAGACCCTCAATAAATCACGCTTTGTTTTCGGAGAGGGTTGTGACGGATCTATACGGTCTTTTGATTAACCTCCTCTATTTTTTGTAAGATAATTTATTTATTTCAACCAATCTTCACCAGAGCCAGGCGTGCAAATAAGATATATCATATAAGTTCGGGTTTCGCGAGTTATTAGGTTAAGTAATGTGAAGTAATAGAAGAGAGAAGTCAAGTGAATTAAAGATCGAGACGTCAGCACAAGTTGTTGACAATCATAGATAGCGGTTACGTGTGGAGGTACGCGAAGGGAAGCGGACTGAAGATTGTGAATATCCTTATTACAGAGCGTGGATTTTTCACCCATTCTCCCAGCCAGTAAAAAGGCGAAATCATCACGAAGGAGCAGCCGATGTAAAATATAAGGTCAGTGAGTTCATTTGAGATATTGAAATTATTCGTGCGTGGAATAGCCGTAATTGTGCGCGTTTAAGCTTCCTAGATTCAGTTGACGTTCTGAATATTCTGCTAGTAGTAAATCCCCTTTTCGTACTCCACTCTTATTTGTTTTTCTTAATTGAATTTTGTGTTTCTTAACATTGGTGTTGATTAGAATCAATAAATCTATTTGATTTGCAGCGCAGTATTTTCAGATAGACAGCTAGACAGTAGTGTAAGGGGTGGCTTTCAGTCACGACAAAGAATATAACGCAAGACAGTGATTTTCAAATTTTCAATATTGGCGACCCAATTTTTAATCAAAATTTTTATCGCACCCCCTTCCTTTCTCCATACAATAATAGTGTATTGAATTCAATAATAATATACTTTGACGCTAAAGCTACAATACGACTTTAATTATTTATAATTAAGGTACAAAAGTATTAAATTTTGCATAAAATTTCATATATGACAAGCCCATGGTTTCATTCAGTGGCGTAATGTATACCCCCGAATCAGGGGGTTGCAGGATTCTAGGGAGCCCAAAGCCTGACTAACACCAAGGAATGGCATGAGGCACAAAACATGACTTTGTAGGGAGGCCCTTATACTGTCAGTTACGCCATGAGTAATTATTAAACTTGTTCTTAACTTAATATTGTTAGCAAATATATTATGCAGTACTGATATATTTATAAGTGTATTTTATCAGTGTAAATGTGTATTTTATTTTTCATTACGTAAAAATGTATTTTATTTTGCTTTCTTTCAGTAAATTGGTAATATTTTAAATAATCTTTTACTTTCGACATGCTAGCCCCCCAAGTAGAGTTATCATTTCCTCCTTGGGGGTACACCCCACAGTGTAAAAACGTTGAAGTAAGACCATTCTCTAGAAAATTTTAAATATCCCTCATCAGGTAAAGTCAAGGCCCAAAAATCTAACGCTTAAGTCGAGCCAGATCTTATAAGACTTTTCTAAAGAAGAAATGTAGTTCTTAATTTGAGAAAGCTGTATTTAAATAACTATTCAAGGCATAAAAGCATCTATTTTGTACTGACACAGGTACTAAAATATCCCCGAAAACTGTTAGAAGACGTTTGTAAAAAGATGGATTATACATCCAAAATGTGCCGATTGTGGGAAGTACTCTTGAGATGAAACCCCATTTGCCATTGTGTGGAGCCTGTCGTTTGCATCTCAATCGAAATACCAAATAATTTACCTCGATCACC
>BMAO01019390.1:0-24123 GCA_019973975.1 Trichonephila clavata
ACTAAAATAAAAAATTTCTTGGTTGACTTAAAAAAACTTTTTTTATATTACTGGTTCCTATTTATTTATGCACCTACGCTTGACGTCTCTGGGCATTTGGCTCGCAAAGCGAGCCTCCATCCCATATCAGAAAGTCTTTTGGTGTCTGACGAATGTAGCAGTCCTGAGTGGAATGGGAGCTACCTGATTGGTGGAACGAACGTGGAAAGGGGAAGTGGCTAAGTTGTGCTTGCGAGTGAGAGAATATTAACGTCGCACTGATTAGCAACACAAAGACTTTTGGCGACGGTCCGCGTAATTTTGAACCATGGTCAAGTGACGCGGACGACACCTGAGCTGGCACCCCCCTCTCCTAACTACCACACCACACCACGGGAGGACGTTTGAGCTCTCGACAGACTTAACGTGCATCGCTCCCTTACACGGCGGGTCTTTAATGGTACTAGGATCGAACTCATGACATGCTAGCCATGATCCGATGCCTAGACCACTTGGCCACCGCGGCCGTAAGTGGTGCTTGCAGACAGAGTCCAAGGGCAAGAAAGTGAGTCCTGAAGTTGATGAGTGCCTGCTTTGTTATTGGTCGAGAGGGTGAAGTGAGATGGTTCAAGATTGGCTGCCCTGAAGTTGTGAAAAAGTTAAGATTGAAAATTTTGCCTGTGTAGAGTAGAACTTAAAAATTTAGGTGCAAGTTTTTTAAAATTAATTTTAAAAGAAGAAAAATTACTAATTTAGAGAATCATTACCAGTGGTAAATGAAAAAAGTTAGCATTATGGGAAATTTAACATTATGAAGAAATTTAACCTTATTGGAATCAAGGAGAATTCTCCTTTGTCTTTTAGTATTATCGAGTGGTACATAGTTTTCCAAGTTAATAACATTAATATTATTTGTAAGTAGCAAGGAATCAAAAAATTTAGTAGCAAGTTTCTTAATCTAATTTTTAAATGTGAGAATTTTAAAGTGATCTATGTATATCTGAATTTCTAGTATACATGTGTTTACATGTACAATCATCCTTAAAATTTTATTTTGAGATATTTCGAGAAGTTTGATGTATATCCCCACACAGGACAAGCGTAAATCATAATGGGCCGCAAAAGGGCGGTCTAGAGAAGTACTTTGTTTTCTACTGACATTGAGGAATTTGGCAAATTGGTGGGTAAATTAATTTTAAAGCATTCCGGGATTTGTCACGCGCATGTAATATATGTTGTTTCCAAGTGAGTTTTTTTTATCAAGCATAAGTCCTAAATATTTTGTACTCTAAGACCATTGGAGTGGTGTGGAGTAAAGCGTTGGTGGTGTTGCAGGTTTTCTTTTTTTGTGAAAAAAGAACCGCTACTTTTGTCAATGTTAATTTTGATTTTTCCAGGTGTTGAAATAAATTTCTAAAAGTCTTAATTGTTTGTTGAGTGCAGTTGTAATTGCATTATGATTTTTTATAACCTGCGAAAATGGCAGTGTCATCGGCGTACATATCAAGACTTGTCTGGGGTGGGTGGGAATATTGATGTAAAATTCGGGCCGAGGAGCGAGCCCTGCGGCGCCCCAATATTTATGCTATATGAAATAAAGAGGGTATCTTTGACTCGCACTTGATAAAACCTGTTAGTAAGACGAGAGTTAATTAAATGCATGAGTGGGGGAGGGAAATTGTTAGTTTTGAATTTGTTGATTAATCCACTTACCCAGCCTTCTTAATGCCTTCTGAATATCCAGAAAAACAGCTCTAGTGGACCTGCTCCTCTAAAATCCAAAAGTAATTTTTTCGGTCAGCCTGAGAAGGAGGTGGAGAGGTGCCTGGTGAAACCGTGTTGATTGGGTTTGATAAAGTTGTTATCTGAAATGAAGGTATTAATCCTGTTAAGAATGAAGTGCTCAGTAATTTTAATGAGTGTTGAAAGCAGGGAAAATGGGCGATAACTAGCTGGATGATGATTGTTTTTGCCATGCTTTTTGACTGGGAAGATAATTGCAGTCTTCCAATTATTTGGGAAGTGTTTTAGATGGATTTTATTAATTTAGTAGGTGGAGAATTAAAATGGCTTTAAGTGGGAAGTATTTAATCTTTTTGTTTGTAATCGCGTCTTCACCTGGGGCTTTATTATTTTTAAGTTTTTTAGCTTAGTTAATAATTTCGTCTGGGTTAGTGAAGGTAGAAAAGAAGTTTTCTAAAGTGTTAGTAATGGTTGTAAAATTTTCTGGTCTGTTATTTTCAGTTAAGTTGTTTTGAAAAGTTTCTGCAAGTAAATTGGCTTTTTGGTCATCTCTGATGGCAGTGCCATTGAAAGATAAAATTTCCAAGCGCGATTTTTTAAAATTTTTTTTTTTAAGAAAATTTTTTTGGCATGCCAAATGCTGTTGTCTTGTGTGTTAAGTGCTTGTAGTCTTGTGTTCCAAGATTGTTGGGAGGATTTTTTAAGTTCTTTTTTAATTTGTCTTTGTAATCTATTGTAATTTGTTTTATAAATAGGATTTAAAGTGTTCTGAAATGTTTGTCTAGCTTTATTTTTAAGTAAGATTAAATTTTTGATGTGTTGTGGAGTGAAAGTGTAATGCTAGACCAACAGATGGTAGCTACTCTAGAATTATCAGAATGGATATTAGAGGCAAAGGAGAAATTAAGAATTACTGGGTTGTCGTCTTACGAAAGTTCCGGAATTGAACGTTTTGTATAAGGGTAGTGAAATTTTTTTTTGTTAAAGCGAAGTCTAAGGTATTAGAAAAATTATATCCAAATCTAGTCGGGGAATTAGGAAATGTTATTTTTAAGATCTAAGATGTCTGCGAAGTCTTTTAATTGGTTTCCACAAATTGAATTGTTGGAGCAGTTCCGCTCACTGTATGTAGCGTTAAAATCGCCATAAATCACACAATGGCTGTTGGTCTGAAGTAAAGTTTCTAGATCAAGAGTAAATAATCGATTATCTGATCTGGGGAGGGGGCATAAATATTTATTTATGCATCAATTATACAAATTTAGAAATTTTGGAATTAAAGCTAAAATGGATTAGGTAACATTTATCTTGTCTAAAATACAAGAAAAGAGACAAGTTTACACATTCTATGATAAAATATTGAAATACGTACTGAAAAAAAATGTGCACCTTAACCTCAGTTTGTTATAAATAACGCCAATTGGGAGGTGTTTTTCATTTAGCACCCTCAAAGGTTTTTGAAGAACATAAATTATTGTAAATCATCTGCAATTGGTTGATATCTATTTATTGTAGTCTCAAATAATTATCAGTAACGTGTTTAAGCATTGCTCCACTTCATTAAAAGTTTGAGCTAAATTGAGTATATTGTTAGTTTCCGCGGTAAAGTACGATCGTTAATATATTATTGTGTAGTATTGTAATTTCAGAAGGGGGAAGAAATTGAGCACCTTTTAATTGTTCTATCTCAAAAAGACAATTAACTTTTTCTAATAAAAATGTAATCAATCTGGTGAGTTATTTGTAGCTTTGGCCGGAGTTTATCTATGTTGGTTCTTTATATGTAGAGTGGCCGATGGATATTTATGTTGGTTATTTCTTGATAAACAGAAAACTTCTTCAAAATTAGTTTTAATCTTCCTTCATTCATGGTCACAGACATATGAAATTCAATATCATTTAGAATAATTAAGTAAATGGGAAGCACACACTCACATAGCAGAAGCAAAAAGCAGCAGCAACATTTCACAGGACGAAGGTCGCTTGTCTCCTTTATAACGGGAGTCGTGATTGGTTGGAAACGGGTGGGGGCGAGTTTTTCTAACGCAATGTTACTATTCGATTAAGATTAATGCGTTAGCCCTGAACTAAAGAATTAAAAAGTATTTAAAAGGAGTTAATTAAAAGAATACCAAGAGGGAATTATTACATTTATATGTATGTTATATTTTTTCTGATTTAACGAAAAGTACTTGATTTATTTGTCTGTTGTTTGACTCATCTGTTTCATTTTTTGGAGTAAGATGGTTTATTGTGAATTTTTTTTTTTTTTTTTTTTTTTTTTTTGAGGGGGAGTGTTATTTTGATTCGATAATTGAGAAATCCGTGACAGACATGTATATATATATTTACTAAGAAAGGTCTTAGAATATTTCAAATTTTGTAGAAATGTTTTCATTTTCTTCTCCGTATGTTTTCATGTTTCTAAGAAAAATACATAAAATCTAAATTTATAGAAAGAATGCATACATAGCCTAATTTAAAATATATTCTAGTTTATCTGAGTCGAGGAGAATGTAATCTTTCAATAGCCCATCGTTTCCTTCCTTAATGTTTTATAATATCTCGAACCAGCGGAGCATAGTTCAGGGTGACATATAGGTGAAAGCAGCCGGAGCACATCAGGACGTCCATGACTGTAAAGCCTCACGGTTTCGTGTTGTTAGATTCTTTGAAAACCATTTAAGGTTGAGCAGTTAGTTCTCTTACTTGAGCGGGTTAAAAAGTGCATCGCTTATCGAGAATTTTTCTCGGCTGTTTTTCGAACTTATCTCTTCCCTCATTTGGATTCTGGAGGATGTATTTAACAAATAAATTCTTCATCCCTGCTATAAGGGCATCGTTAACTTAATACCATCATTTTTGTCGTAATCATTTGAGAATTCGAATTCTTATATTTTTATTCGACATTTTAATTTTGAAACTTTACTGAATTCGAGATTTATTCTTGGTTTATTAATAATTTTTCAAGCTAATAATTTTCATCAGGAGCATATACATATCCTTATCATATCTTTACTTATCTTTGTATCTAATAAATTTATAGCATTTTTTCTCTTTTTAATTAGATCTTTTATTATATCAATTAAATTGAAACACTTATTCTCAGTCAAGTGAGGTTAAGGTAATACTGTTCGTCTTGAACTTCTTAACCGTCTGAGGAAAATCATGGATTCAATCCCTGATTTCTCCAAAAACCGTCAATGTGTGAAATAATAAGCACATTAGATCAAATTGGACCTCAAAGCTTTCTCACAGCGCGTTGTGGAATTTTGGTGAATGATTTGATTTGATTTTAATTTTCATCGCACTGTGGAGTAACACGAGAGCTAATGGCGACTGACCTCGTAATTTTGAATCACAATCAAGTGATGGGGACGCGGTGGCGTAACGTACACCCCCGCATCGCAGGTGTTCCATGATTCTAGGGGGCCCAAAGTCTGAGGTTACAGTTTTGCAATTCTTCGTAAGATCCGACTTGGGGCCCAAAACCTGAATTTGCTGCGGGGGAGGGGGCTAATATTCTCCGTTATGTCACTCCGAGGACGATACCTGAGCTGAGACCCCTCTTTTCGAACTACCTCATCATGCCAACTGGAGGACTTTGAGCCATGACTGATTTAACGCTCATCAGCCCCTCTACACGGTGAGTCTTGAATGTCTAAATAGGTTTTAAACATGCGAATCGACAACGTAAGCCATGAATTCGTGACCATGAGCACTCTGCTACCGCAGCCATTTTTGATGAATGAATTTATAGTTCATGGGGGTTATTAATGGGGGCCGAAGGTAGCCTAGTGGTTAGAGCATCGGACGCCAAACCGGAAGGCCTGGGTTCGATGCCACCAAATATTCTCAGAGTACACACGGAGTACGTGCTCGTTAAATCTGTGGGGCCGAATGGTGTTGCCATCCATCGTGAGCAAAATCGTACTGTCACCTTCATGGTCTCAAAGTTTAGGCTAATGACAGGCGTATCTCTAGCCCGTTGCCATGAGGAATTTCGTGGGCCTCGATCTGACTACGTCAGACAGGTGGCATAAGCAACAACGACAACATAGTTCATTTTTGTCCTTTCTAAAACAAGATTTGAAATTTCGAAGACCGTGCGTATTTATCAGTTATGTTTCTCTGCTACATCGTTTACACCAAAAAAGACACACACAAATACTATATAGAGTGACACGACGTATATAATTAATGTGACCGAGAATTTTTTTTTTAATGCTTTTTGAGATTTTTTTTTTCTATTGTTCGATAGAAGCAGTACATTTTCGATTAATGTAAGTTGGTAAGCCTGAGATATCTCTTGGTGTATAACTGAAAAGTGTAGATCTTTCTATTTTTTTTCAAATGCATCATTCTACTAAACTACAAAATTTCTGATTACGCTATGATTTTCATATCAATAGAGAGATCCTGCTTGCCATCTTAGAAAAAAAACAACAACATGTAATACATTCTCATAAAGTCTTTTCAAATATTTAACGAGTAAGAGTAATGTAAAAGTGCCTTGTGTCCACCATAGTCGTCATATATCTTACTTTACGGAGACATATGGCTGCATTCTGTTTATTAAAGTATTTTTTATGGAAACCGAAATTCCACTTTTCTTTTTTCTTTTTCGCCCCTTTTTTGTTGATTCAGATCGAAACACCGCTGATGGAACGTTCTAGGAATAAACCACCGAAAAGAAAAGTGTATTGTGTTTACTTTCCCACAGCTGCGCCACTGTGGCAATGAGCCGTCGTCTGATCCGCAGCGATGAAAACGGGTCAGCTTAACTTAGCTGAACTGTTTAAAGCTTTCAGGCATTTTGTTTATACTTTAACAAATCCCCTTGTTTAAAATAACTGACATTTGCAATTTTCTTTTTTCCGGTTTTTGCATGTTACGGAAAAAAGAGAAAGTTCCTTGTACAAAAATTGAATTTTCTTTCATTTTTTTTTTTTTAATTTCATAAATGATCTAGCGATGTTTTGCTTTTTCTTAATTCAAAGTTGAGTTTCAATCTAAAACAGCTGTTATGTATGATTTATTGTGTTTTGTGACATCTTAATGAGCTAAATTCATGAAGGTCACATGATAAATACAATCACGTGTTCTCCGTTGAATTCGAAACAAACTGGTATTAGATTTGTACTTTTTGCTCTACAGTAGAATGTCGTTTATCCAAACGTTTATTATCCGGAGCGTCAAATATCCGGACCAAAGTCCGGATACGTTTTCGAACAGTACAATGCTCAACAGTTGTTTCGCGTGAGGCCAAAAGAGACGGGAAAACCCAAAGTGAGGGATATTTGGGGGATTTCAGTTGTGTGATTTGGTAAACATCTGTGCGGAATATTTGGTCAGTTTGTTTCCAAGTGAGGGCGTGTATACGTGCTCTTTTGTTGAGTTTTGTTGATGTAGAAACCTGAATGGCATGCGATGCAGAAGACTGTGGATTTCAAGTGCTAAATAATGACGAGATTGTGACTTCCGTGCAAGAAGAATCCGATTTTGTCGACGATGAAACGGATGAAGATGAGTGAAGAACAATGAAAGTAGCAAGGGTCCATCAAATGATGACGCGTTTCTGCGTTAGAGACGGCTATGGTGTGGTACGAACAACAATCAGAGTGCTGTCCTACTCAACTACAGCTGCTCAGGAGAATCAGAGACCTTGCAGCGAAAAAACGAAGGTGTACAATGGTAGAGCAAAAAATAAGTGATTATTTTCTACAACAAAGGTAAAATTGCGACATTTTGCACCTATTTTGCTTTTTCTTCAAGCACGTTTCCCGCATGTGATGATTTTCAATATTCGAATAGTGTACGTTTTCATATACTGCATCGCATTCGGTTTTCTGTTATCCGAACGGTGTCCGGTCCCAATTGATTCGGATAAACGACGTTCTACTGCTCTTTTAAAATTTAGATGCAGTTTTAAATTTGATTATTGGGTAAAGATGTCCAAGTGTAAAAATACTTCAAAAAGCTTTCCAAATTAGAATTAATATATACTTATGCCCGTATACTTTTAAATCGAGTGCATTTTGCTTACCCATGTACGTTATTGTTAGCAAATATATAGAGGAGAGTTGGGTATTGTGGAATAATCGGGTAATGTGGAATACCGGGGTTTTGACTCTGTAGCTACTAATACGTGGGAAAACCTTGAAGAGCTGAAGAAAGACTCATGATGCATTGCAATGAGAGTTGACCACTTGCTGTTGCCACGCCACTCACTACAAAACAGCGTTTAGCGATTTTCAAAAGTTTTTGCGGGTAAGATTTCAAACCTATTAACCTATTAGTACACGTATGACTTGAACATTGAAGCTAAGCATTCTGTACACTAAAAGAATTATAGTTTGTGTAATACTGTAGTCATTTTTTATGTGACAATGTTTTGCCCTTCAGTTTAAAGCCGGAATGGGCATGAAGTCGATCGCGATTGACCAGTGGACCGACAAGACATTTTGGGGTGACCGCCTTTACTAAGACCTAAGATACGCTTTCTTAAAGAAACTTATTAATGGTACACTGATGCCAACTAAAATTTAAAGAATCGGCTTTCCACAATCGATGAGACTGTGTTTACTTAAGCAAATGATTCGATAAATGTTTAGACGACACATTTACCTTCAATGGAAACAAGCGATGAGCCTTAATACGTTCACTGCCACTGTAGGGGAAAAATTCCCAACTCGCCGACTGAAGGGGAGAATAAATGTTGATGATCAGCTTTTCCCGCGCTTTCACAAGATTGGGTTCTTGTGTTGATGTATGTCTCGTAGACTCGGCAGCGAACAAATCAAGTACATACCTCGGTTTCAGATTCATCGATTCACGTATGTTTTCTGCTCGCTTCATTCAATGCTTCCACGGTCTAGCAGTCGCTCAGAGTTGTTGAAGCAATCCACTTGACAATCTTGTGTTACTTGAGTTTTTGTAGTAAAAATAGTATTCAGTTATTTTAATAGAGGGGTACAATGTGCCGAAAATAAGTGTTAAAAAAAAAGAAAAAAACATACAATTTTATTATAGAATAGCTACACCTACATCACTGGGTGGACCGCAGGACCAATTTTGTTTAAATCGGAATATTTTACATAACAAAAAGGAAGAAAAAAAGTTAATTTTAAAATTTTGAAGGGTATAATAGAGGAAGCATATCAAAGTGTTTGTATGCGTATTTACACAAGCATCTCCCCTTTCTGGTGCTTTTATTTAATCTTCACTATTCTCTTCCTCCCATTTAGAAAATGTGCAAAACATGCCACCAAAAAGAAATTTTTTTATATGGAAAGTTTATTGTGCAATATATATATGTTGCTATTATTTAGTTTAAGTTTGAAGTGTTGTGTTCATCGGACTTTTGAAGAGTTAATGTTATAACAAAAAACACGTGTTGTTTGTTATTGTAACTGATATTGTATTAAATTAATTATAAAACACTTTTAAGTTAAAAAAGGTGTGAAAATATTTTTTGTAGCAAAACTAATGATCGATTGCAGCTTTCTTTGTAATTAAAATGACAAATATATTTAATTGCCTCTCCTTGTGAAGTTTAACGAAAAATCAGTTTAGAACAATAAATACCGTAAAAAATCACAGCTTTCGAAGTTATCTAAATTTTCGTACCGATATCAATTTCGAATACACGATTCTTTGAAACCAACATACTATCAATCATGCTCCGAATCAAATTAGACACATCCAGCTTTGTACGTTACTGCGAAAATTTCACCCAATGTAGTGGTGAACTCTCTGATTTCAAAAGTTTCCAAATCTCTCCACATTAGGGGGAGGGGTGGGCATAAATTTCCATTGCGCTGGGATTCGAACACCTGTCCTAGGGAGCCGCATCTTTAGGTACGCGCTTATTGGACGTGTAACTCGCAGATGGTGACTGAGCGTGCGTCACCGGCGCGTGCCGGCTGTTTTCTTCTTCCTATTGGGGTTCCCCCTCCCCGTATCTTTGTCTCACTTTGATATCACCGTAAATCGTTCCACATCCCCATTTTTGGCGAGAAATCGCCTTTGCATGAATTATAGGAAAGAGAGGGGGAGAAAATAAAAAAATTGTGAAGGTTGCGGTTGGAAAAATTGTCTGCATTTTTATGACCCATATTTTTCGGTGAAAGCGGCTACTTTTTTCATTTTTTAAAGGGTTCGTCTGATCTGGAAGTATTCCAATGTTTTGTATAGCAGCCATTTAGCATAAGGACGTGGCGTCTCCATAACAACTGCTTTTGAAATCGGAGCAAACTGATTCGTAGACTGACAGTGTTTGACAAAGTGTGATTAAACGCTTTTGACAACCGCCGTCTTTTTTATTTGTAACTTCATTGATTTTATTTATATTTCATGCCTATTAATATACAGCAGAATTCTTTGTGTTTTTGTATGATTCACATTTATTTCGATGTTAGTGTTAAAGTTATGTATATTAAATTTGTATTTGAGTCTCCATTTGTCTTTTTCAAGAGTGGAAACGGTTAATATTCTGAAAATGAATCTGAAGTGTTCAAAAAGTAAACTCTTAAATAGTGACAAATTGATTTTTGCTGTTTTGGTTAATAAGACCTTAGATCGCCATTTCTTAAAAATAAATGCCATTCTTCTATTAATTCTGTTTTTTATTACAAAAGCTTAAATTTTTTCAAATTGCCACTTTCTGTTCACTACATGCTCATATGAAGTTTTTTCAACAAGGTGTAAATTTCTTATCGTTCAATTCTTGCATAGCATTCTATCATCAATATCCTTTCTAACTTTATTCTAAATATGTGAAACTTTTATCGTACCTGCAATACAAATTACAAGAATTAGAGAAATATTGAAAATAAGAATGAGAGAAAAAAATTACTTACATTAGATTTTGAGATATTGTCGTTGGTTAATCTTTCGTTGAAAGAAAATATTATTCTTAAAAAAAAACACTTATTGTGGAACATTCTGTCAAATTCTTTTTGAGAATCTATTCCAATATTTAAAAACAGTGGTTTAAAAATTTCCTAAATTAGCATTTAAAAACATTTTTTAAATTTAATTCATTTGTTAAATGACTTCTATAAATTCGTATAAAAAATTTTAGGAACATAAAAAGTTTTCCATCATATTTAGTTCCATTATGATATGTACCTCTTTTTATGATTTCAAATAAATTTTTCAATCGATGTCTTTCCTATATGTAGTTATTTTTAAAACACGCAGTTTGAAGTATTTTTTTCCTCCAGAAATAAAATTAAATAATGTGGAGAAATCACACAAATTTTCAAAAGCAATATATGTCGCAAAATAATGCTAAAATATATATTAATCTTTCGATATATTCGTTTCTGTGTGAAAATATTTCTTAATTCATTCATCGGACATTAACAAATACTCTAGGAAATAAGTTTATGTATAATTTTTGTCTTCAAACCGGAGGGTAATAAGAATTTCAAGAGTTAAAGCACTGCTGATGTCTGTCATGGATAAACGTTACCTTTGATGCTGTCAAAATTTAATGTGGCTGTCACGATATAATTCTTTTGAGTAAGTGGTTTATGTCGCCCGCATAATTAATGGCTTACGGAGACAGGTCTCAAGGCTAGCCAAGTGGACAACACCGCCTCGCTCCGGACGTTGTACGTGTTGGATCTATCTCTCTTGTCACTTTTGCGATATTCATTAAGGATTTGGGTCTCTTTCTCTCTCAGTGCTTGTCAAAGCAATATTTAACTTTTTCTTGTAAATTTACCTTTTTCCCTTTTCTTTTTAACTCTTTTCTTTCCCCCTGGATTAAGGATTCTCTTTAAATGATACTTAATAGTGTCTGGTCTTCTTTAAAAAGGAATTCTCACTACATTGTATCAAATGTATTTTATTCTTTTTTTGAAAAAAAATTCCCGCATTTTTTCCTCATTTGGCGTAGCCGCGGTAGCCTAGTGGTTATGGTCACGAACTCCCGGTTCGAGTCCTGATGCCACTGAAGACCCGCCGAGTAGAGAGGGCCGATGCATGTTAACCTGTCCAGACAATGGCGTAATGTACATCCTCGCAACCCACGCATTGCGGGAGGGCCCAGGATTCTAAGGAACCCCAAGCGGGACTGATGCCATGTACGTAACCTTTGTAATATCCGGCTTGGGGCCCCAAACCGGACATTGCAGGGGGGAGGCCTAATTGTCTCCGTTACGCCACTGTGTCCAGGCTCAATGTCTTCCCATTGGTGTGGTAGTTAGGAGAGAGTGTTGCCTACTCTCGTTCGTCTGTCCTCGTCACTTGACCGAGGTTCAGAATTGCGAGGTCCGTCGCCAACAGCCTTCGTGTTGCTTTGTAGTGCGATGTTAATGTACACTCACTGTCACTCATGCCCATTTTGGACTCAGGCGGCGTGTCATGAGTTCGAGCCTAGTGTCACTGAAGACCCGCCGCGTAAAGGCGGCCAATGCACGTTAAATCTGTCGAGGCTCTAACGTCCTCCCGTTGGTGTGGAAGTTAGGAGGGGGGCAGCTCAGTTGTCGTCCTCGTCACTTGACCATGGTTCACAATTACGAGGTCCGTCGCCAAAAGCCATTGTGTGGCGTCGTTAATCTTCTTTCCCTCACTCATGCCCATTTGGGGACGACCGAAGAATATTTTGTAATTATATTTTAAATTTACTTCTTCTTTATTATTAAAATTATTGAATTTTCACTTCAAGCTTTGCGTGAAAACTTCATGTTCCATTTTTAGTTATTTATTCTATTTTTCAAGTTGTGCGAATTTGTAGTTTACTTTTCGTATGACAATTTAGTTTATTGATTTAAATGACTTATGTGCTACTTCATCTTCATAATAAATGTTTGTTTCTTAACTACTATAATGTAGGAAGTCTTTCTTGTGGCTCTAAAGGCTTTCTTTCCATCATTTTATGATTACAAGAAAACAAAACGTTTTTTTCTTCTTTCTATTTCACTCGAAGAAAAGTCAAATTTTGTTCATAATAAAAATTTTACAATCTAATCCATCAAGTTTGAATATTCTAACTCAAAACTGATCTGTTTAACAGAATTTTAACTGAATAGAAGCGGAAAGCAATCGACAATTACTGACTTAGCCGCAGAACAAAAGTTTTTGCTTATTGTCAGCACATTTTGATTCCAAAATTAACATTTCCACTGCGAATCCAGAAGCCGATAACTGTAGAGAGATCTTATTCTCCTCTAATTAAAATAATAAATCGATGACGTATCAGTATCTAATTTTAGATGGCGTATTTAGTCCTTTTGATGGTGCCAAATCATCAAATCGTAACCGGATTGGATGACTAGACAACAGAATGCAATGATCTCATTACTGTTTCAAATGTGTTGTGGAATTAACTTCTCACTAGACCCAGACAACGATTATTGACCATGGATATTGTATTTTCCATTCATGTTCCTGTGATGAAATTGATGATTCGACGAATTTCAGTATCACGTGAGGACCTGGAAATACATGAATCAACGTACCTGTTGTAATTCCGAATGACGGTATTTGAAGGATTCAAACTCGTGTCTTTTTCATAAATTTTGAGGCCGTGGTAACCTAGAGGTCATTGTCAGAAACTCGTGGCCTGTGTTGTCGAGTCCCTGGTTCTGTTCCTAATGCCACTGGGTGTTGTGGGGGCTGATTAAAGTTTAAATCTGTCGTGGTTCTCGCGTTGGTGTAGTGTGGTAGCCAGCTCAGGTGTCTCCTCTTCACTTGACCGCAGTTCAAAATTTCCAGACCCGTAGCTCCCGGCAAATGGCAGATTTTCTTTGCCATTTGGTAACCAGGTTCTCCTGTGTTCTGAAGTGAGCAGGGCTCAAACAGGGCTTCTTGAAAGCACGTTAGACAGTTTAGAAGTTGCTGCATTCGTATTTTGCCCCTCTGTAAGAGAGAAATTTTGGTCGCCTTGGCTCTTGGACGACCTTTCCTAGTCTCCCTACAGATCTGGCCGCATTGCCTCCATAAATTACGTGCAAGATGGGCGTTTCATTTAAATCTAGCAATCTGCACTGCCCACAGTCTCTCAAGTGTTTGCTTCCTTTTTCCATTATCCAGGTTTTGTCGGCTTTTCATTTTAACCGTTTGAAGTTCACCGAATCTTGGGGAGGGGGGAATTAATTCCACGAGAATCGCCGAGGTGTGGGAATTGTAACACGGTGTGAATAGCGGTGGCGTATTTTTTATCTTCCCAAGTGAAGAGGCAGTTTTGAACCAAAATTGGTTTATTAATTTCTCACACCTAGTTCACAGTACAAAACGTTACACAAATTTAAAAACACTTTAAAAAACATTTAAATTCTTAAAACTATATATTCCGAAGTTCTCACCTGCCTTTGTTTTCTCTTCTTCTACTCCATGTTGCCATTCGACACTAACTGAACGTTTTTGTAGCGCCCTCTCACTAAAAGGGTTAGTTCTTCAGTCCTTTAGGGGGCCAGGCCTTCAGTCATTTACAGAACGAAGCGCGGAAATTGGCAAGTTCAAAGTATTTTCCTTTAAATTCAGTAAAAAATTCGACTCCAATTCTGAAAATTTGGTTTAAACCATGTCATACTCTTTTATTTCATTTTCAAATACTGTAAAAAAAGAATACTTTTTAGTTCTAAAAAAAACAGGTTTAACTTTTTTTTACTTAACATATTGAATTTTAAAATTTTCTATGCAAATGGTCCTTTAAAATTACAATTAAAAAAATGTATGTGCTTTGAGTCCCGAATTTCATTATCTTTATAATTTCTTTCCGAATTCACATATTTCAAGAAAATTGAAAATATAAGTGTCTTTTTAATGACTTGTCCTTTTGGATTACGACAGGAATCATACCTATGTTCTTTACCAAAAAAAGGTTCAGGAAGATGAGTAAACGATCGTTTAATAATAATTCATCATGTTTTACATTAAGGGTGTCAAACTCAAAGTCTAACTTGGGCAAACAAACAAAGTTTAACTTAAGTAAGTCGCAAAAAAAAAAAAATCAATATTTATATAGAAACGAAAGTTTATTTCGAAATATACATTATATTAAGCATCAAAACAAGAAAAAATTAATGTTTACGTCCTGACACTTGACATTTCTTCTATGCTACTACCGTTCCTATTTCTGGAGAAATTTTATTTACTTTACTATATATATTAAAGTGTGCCGATACTTTGGCCGGGCCGCGAGTTTGATGCCCCTGTTTTTTAAATTGTTTTTTTTTTAAACTAAAATATACTTAAGTGTATTATTGTTTAAATTTACACCTACTGAAACTGTACAATCCTTTATTGTTTACAAGCGTTTCTATTACTGTAAAATCCGGCGTATAACGCTCACTTTTAACACAAAAAAATAAGATCCAAATTTACAGGTGCGCTTTATACGCCGAGTATAAAAATGAGAGCTTGAAAAATGAAAAAAGATAAGCACATAGAAAATAGAATTAGACTTCTACATTTAGCAAATGCTGTTTTTTTTTTAATGACATTTCTTATGACCTTAAGGGTTGTAGTTCTAGAAGTATACTATTTTTTCAAAAGCCTTCAATAATAGAAATAAAAATCACACGGGCATTGCATACGTACATTCCAAGTTTCTTCATAAAAGAGGTGTAAGATTTTTGCCTAAGCGCCTAAAGGTGTGGGAGAATTGGAAGCAAGCCTAGCCATACTTCAAAAACAATCTAATTTATTCACAATATTTAGCACAACTCAGATCAGGGATAAGAGATACACCCAATTAATAAATCTGAAGACAATTAACGAGGTATGCGTGAGCTGTAAGAATACATTAAGGTTTAATACACTTACCGAATTCAATATTTCTGACTTCTTCGCTATTTAATCTTGATTCAATCTCCAGTGACAATTCGTCACCTTAAGTAATTCAATTCTCAAATATTAAATATCCGTGATTCACATTCAATTTGATTAAACTCTGCTTCGCTAGCAGTCTATCATATCTCTCCCTCTCTAACCTGAAAGCCTAGATTATATATAATAGTCTTAATTTACATAATCACGTCTTCTTCTTCGAGGAGGAGTTTAAAGACCAGAAATTCCCCAAAAGGATTATTAGTGAATAGGTCACGGATGGAACCGTCACAAAGGGGGTGCGTGTTATACGCCGGAATTTACGTTAATTTCATTTGATGAAGACTTGAAAACCAAACTTTCACACCATTCCTTGGAGAAAACACCCCTATTCAGTTAATGCAACAACTTGCATTACCTTGTACGATTGTCTTTTAGGTGGAAAGGGTTTGACCGTATAACTGGCGACCTTGCTACCAGATTGCCACGACCCTGCCGTCTACAGTGTGATTCAGCATTGATGTGATAATAATTTAATTATGGAGCTTAGTGACATATGCCGAGTGGAAGGAAAAACACTCTTTTTTTCTCCCTTCATCAAAGCAATTCATCTCATTAATTTGATGTTACGAGCGGAAGCGGAACCATTTTGTAATTCCGAAGGAAGTTTTCTCTATTTCCTGTCCCATACAATCTCATGAGAGTAGAAATGAAGAAAAGTGGCTAGTGAGTAATAATTGTGTCACTAATCTCGTTTAGTTTGATGTGAATTATAGGTCACTGATTTCGATGTTGAGTGCTCTTTTATTTGCTTGCGTCCTGTTGTGGGTGAATTGTGGAGTGAAAAAGGAGAGATTGTATCACACAGTGTATTTTTAGCATAGTTTTAGCGTTTGCTACTTGTGTGAAATTTTTTGAAAGTCATTAAAATACTCGTGATGAATAACTTGAACACGTAAATAAGACACGTGATTGGAATGGCATCTACGATTATATATAGCTTTCGCAATCATGCAATAGATGTTGGTTTTTGAGACTTACGTGCTGGTATCTATCGGAATTTGCATTACACTGTTGTTGACGTCAGACTTGAAATGGTACCTCAGTTTATTTTTCTCGTATTAACAAATATTTCTTTTAACTGCATGTGTGATCAAGTTCCTTTTTTATAACACACTTTTCAAGGCTAGAAGTGAATCGTCTTATTGAACACCTTGCAGAAGATATAAATCTTCAAATGACATGATTTCTTCCACCACGCAATCTCTGATTGCAGCACGCAAATCAAGAAGTTTTCCGTCCTTTATGCTTCTCCGGATGGGAATACGAGAATTCTCTGAAAATGGATTAATCCCTGGCTGCAAGGCTTATGTATGCTCTGATAAAATAGTTTTTTCGAAATTAGATTTTGTTTTTCCATCAACTTCAGAACTGAAGGCCATTTTTATTTGAACAGTTATGCAAGACTGTATAAAAGGTATCCAACCATCGTTTTTCCTTACATAAACAAATGAAGTGATGGAGGCGTATTTTGGTACACGCATGCAAACGATCCTAATGCGCACATATGTTTCTCTTGCGTGCAGAAGCTGCCAATCACCTACAAACCACCAATGAGTGAGGAAATGAAATGGAACGCCATCGAATTTTCGCTTTTGAAGGAAAAACTTGAAAAACGGTATTGCATTTAGTTTCATGCAGTGGTGCACGCAAGGGGGATGGAGGTCCGGACCCTGCCCCCCCCCCCCCCCCAAATCCCTTGAGTTTTTTTCGATTGATGATAATCCTATGTATCTATAACGTAAAATTTAATTCAGTATTTGTAATTAAAAATTATTTTATTAATTAATGCTAATTATTAATTCAATATTCTATTTTTCACTGCTTTTTGTTGACAAAATCGACAAAATCAGAAGAATCAATTGGTGTTGTTTTGAGGTATGATACGAGTTGGGGGACTTTTGACGATGGACTCTCCCCCCCCCCCTTGAAATTTTTTTGTGTGCGCTACTGGGGTGTTTTTTTTTTTTTTTTTTTTTTTTTGTATTTACTGAATATCCGAATCTTCTTGATCTCTGTGCTTTCTTTTGAAACAATTAGAGTGGCCGAGGTAGCCTAACGAACACAGTAGCCATGGTCACGAACTCATGGCCGACGTGTCACGAGTTCAAGCCCTAGTGCTTTTGAAGACACTCCGTATAGAGGGGTTGATGCGCACCAAATCTGCAGTGGCTCAAAATCTTCACATTACAATGGTTTGGACGTTAGGAGATTGGAGTGCCAGCTCAGATTTCGTCATCGTCACTTGATTGTGGCTCACAATTATGAAGTCCGTCTCCAATAGCTCTCGCGTTGCTTTATAGTGAGTGACACGTTAATAAACACTCACTTGAAACAACTAAGTACTGTATGTGGTCATAAATAGAGGAACTTGAGTATGAGGATAATTACACTCAAGAGCCAAAACATTATGACCACCCCTACATTTTGCAATGAACTCGCCTGGATGACGTAGAAGGCACGTGATCAGGTGGAAGTGGCATTTAACTGCTGCTGGAGAGTCTGAAGAATCATTCTTTCACTTGCTTCTGTGTGTGATGGGAAAGGCTGCGGATCTAAGCGACTTTGATAGAGGGCAGATTGTAATGACTCGAAGGCTCGGAACAAGTATTTCCGAAACTGCACGACTCGAGGGTTGTTCGTGATCTACAGTTGTTAGTAATGCAAAGCGAATGAATGACGGGGAAACCAGCAGTAGACGACATGGTGTTGGACGTCCACACGCTATCAAAGAAAAGGGTCGTCGGAGACAGTCTCACATGGTGAAGCAAAACCGGAGCCAGACAGTGGCTCAGCTGACATCCCAATACAGTGCAGGGCCAAGTAGAATAGTATCGGAGCACACTGTTCAGCGGATACTGTTGGATATGGGGCTACGCTGCAAACATCCCACTCGTGCGCCTTTGCTGACCAAGCGTCATCGCCAACTGCGCCTGTGCTGGGTCCGTGAACATCGCGACTTGTCCATGGATCAGTGGGAGAGAGCTGCCTGTTCAGATGAATCACGGTTTGTTATTCATCACGCCGATGGCCGTGTCAGGATAGGCCGTCTTCCAGGCGAACAGTTGTAATACACAGGCCTCAATGTACAGTTGGTCGTACACAGGCCGGTGGTGGTTGTATTATCTCTTGGGCGTCTCTGGGACCCATGGTTGTGGTAGAGCAGACCATGAATGCTACAGGGTATCTGAACATCATTGCGGACCAGTTGCACCTTTACATGGCCTCTGTTTTTCCAGCTGGAAATTGAATGTTCCAACAGGACAACGCCCTGTGTCACAAGGCTAAAGTTGTGTTGGAGTGGTTCCAGGAACATGATGCTGAATTCCATTTAATGTCCTTGCCGCCTAACTCACCAGATCTCAATCCGATAGAACACATTTGGGATGTCATAGGACGGCAACTCAGAGTTCAAAGACCACCAATTCGCAATATCTGGGATTTGCGGGACCGTTGCTTAAACATCTGTCTCCGGCCATCTACCAAGGAATTGTGGCATCCGTGCCAAGGCGAGTTGAAGCTGTGTTGCGCGCGAAAGGTGGACCAACTCATTATTGACAGGTGGTCATAATGTTTTGGCTCTTGAGTGTAAATCTAACAGAGCAAGTATTTGAGCTTGCCAACATCCAGTACTGTTAAAAAATTAATTTATTAAAAAATTTCTTAAAGTTATTTTTAAACTTAAAACAATTTCTTTTTATTGTATGAATTTCGGTGAACAAAATTTGTTCTTGGTCTGTAAAAAGAACTAAGCGAGTATTTTGTTGCTTTAAAGAGATACAATTCACAATTCAAAACTGTGTAAAAAAATAAACTTTGTTGTATGACGTAGTATTTTTTCACAAGAACTAGCAATATTTACTCACTAATTGGGAAAGATGTTTAACCAATCTGTTATTATATATAATGGTTGTTTCAGAAACGACAAAGAGATCCATTGTGTGTTAAACATTAAAAAGTGGGTAGTGCGAGCAGTTCCGAAATTTTTTTTAAATAAAATCTGCTATTAATTAATATAAATATAATGCGATAAACATATACATATATATATTTGCTGTCTTGATTGATCATATATTTTTTCTAAGTTTATGACTAAGGTATAAGCTAATCCAAATTTGGAAGGTTTTATATTTTTTGAAATGTCGATTTTAATACTTTCGATCATTTTAGAAATCTGAAATCTACATATATGTATCCTCGCTGAATTTTTAAAATTTACATATAATTTATTCTCTGTTATTAAAATCATATTAGATTTTCTATAGCATGAATTATAAATTTCGATTTACTATTTTTCCCTTTCTTTTTTTAAAATCTTTACAATTTCTTTCACTCTTTTACTTTACTGATATTACTTGAATTATCCTTTCGCAAAAAAGTTAAATATAATACAAAAATAAGTCAAGTTTCTTAAATATTTTTTCTTAATTCGATATTGTTTGCTCTTATAAAGTAAAGTCATTGGTACACGCAAATGTGTGAATCAGTCGATTTACTTGATTATGCATGCCAAAAAAACAAACGTCTCGAACGTAAATAAATAAATAAAACCACTATTTATACGTCAGCGATTTGAAATATTCGCATTCTACTGAAAATTCTTGAAATTCCTAACAAATAGATTTATTTCTTGTCGTTATTTCACAATTTACACTTCCATCCTGGTATATTATTTGTCTGAAAATTTAGTTAACGTCATCGCTTATCACGAATTGGGTTTTAATTAGGGACATCTGTCTCTGCATTCCATTTGTTCCATTTTATAGACAGCAATTGATAAATCGGTTTTGGTGTTTACCGTTGTCATAGCATTTATTTCTTATGGAAATATGTTAACTGCCATCCACGTCCGTCACATGAGCTGTCCTTGAATAGACAGCATTCGCTTTAAAGTTGCCGCAAGCCTTCGAATGTTACAATGGGCAAAGTAGATTTATAGTAGACAGCTATAGCATTGTTTTGGAAATGAAATAACCGTACTTGTACTTTTGTCTGTGGTGGCGTATTTTTTTTTAAAAAAAAGGGGAAGTTAAATGAAAAGTGAGAGTAACAATTAAATTAAAATTATTTTATTTTATAAAAAATAAATTAAAAGTGATTTTTTTTTCCTTGAAATAAATTGTATTAATTCTTGTCTGAATTTAAAATTTATCCCTTGCAAGCGGAGATTCGACATTTTGTTTGCATTTACGTTGCTAATATATGTCGGCTCGTGGCTGTGAGGTAGCGTGCCCGCCTCATCAGCCTCAGGTTGCGAGTTCGATCCCGGCTGGAGTCGATAGATTTTCTGGATGCGAAAATCGTAGGCACGCATGCCATATGATTATGTGCATGTAAAAGATCCTTGAGAATCGAATTTTTTCCCCCGCTTGAGTAGAGGAAGAAAAAATATCTGTTCGGATTTGTAGAAATAAACGAAAAATATAAGTTTTCTAATAAATAGTTCCGCATTGTTTCAAATTTTTTCCGGAAAGTGGGTGTATTTTTTTGAAACATTATGTAGCAGATCCTATAAAAGGTTATGCAGTTTTATCAACAAAAAAAAAGTGATATTTTGCGCAGAGATTCGTTTTGGCTTAACGAACAGAAATTATTTCTCCTTTTCTTCCGAATGGAAATGCGTGTTCTCTTGTGTTTAGATCCCGAAGAATTTGATATTCATGCATAGAACTGAACCTCCTTCAAAAAGGTTTCTTGTGTTCATCCATATCTCATTATCAAGTCTCTTTATAGAATCTGTAATATTAAGCCTGAAAATAATGATGTAATCATGATTATATTGTTACCTGCGATTAAATATTTATTGATTAATAAAGTATTTTTTTTTAAATTTATAAATTTTTAATTGTTGTCCCCATTTGTATGAAAATAGAGATTTTTTTTTTTTTTTTTTACAAAAAAAAGAAATTATTTATTTTGTTTAAGAAACATTATAAAAAGAATTTTTTTTCAAGAAATTCGTGCATCAGAACGAAGTAGGAAAAAGGGCAATTACTAAATAAGTTCAGGTGAAATGTTTTCTATAAAATTTATTAATTGCCAGTCAGTCAATCAACTGGAAATAAGAATTCAAGTAATTTAGTTTTTTTTTTAAAGCATTTTTTAAAAAAAATTTAATCATGTGTTCAATAGGCATTGAAAACATTGACTTAAAATTTCATTTCTCGAAGTTTAACCTTTGACGAAATATGACTCATATCCGTACTTTGTATTATATATGTTTACATATTATTTTAATATTAATTATATTCCTATATTTATTATATTCCTATATATTTCTTATATTATTTAAATTTGAAAGAAAATGTGTAAGCCTCCAAAATAAAATAGACAAAACGTATTATAAACTTTTTTAAAACATCAGATCTTCGAAATTGTTGGTGTGAAAATTCCACGCTTTCTTTTTTTTATAGCATTATATTATCCTAACGGCACTGTTTATTAGCGCATTAACGCGTCCGTTCTTGCAACAGCCGGTTCGAATTGGCGCGATTGTGTTGGCGAGTGATTCGCAAAAAGCAACCCTTCTTACCTCTACGACAACAGAATTTCATCGGCCTTTAGAGAGCCGAGACTGAGTTTCATTAACTTCCCGGAAAGTGATGATAATAAAGATCATGTCTCTGTTACGGGGGCTTTTCGCATTCGAGATGCTAATTAAGTTTATAAGTGTTTATCTGTGTTCGCGTAATCCCCTATTTTTGTGATGGGAAGTTGTTCTCCGATTTATTTTCTGTGGTGGTAAGTAACCATGGCAACATTCAAAAAATGAACTCAGAAAAGTTCGTAAAAAGTGTTTATCAAACTTTTTTGAGTTTTGTTCCGAACATGTATTAGTGATACAAGGGATTATTTGGAATTCAAATACCGACCTTCGCTCTTGTTTTTGAAGTTGACTGAAGAAAATTTATAGCCGAGACATTGGAATTCATTACTAGAATTGTGGGCATCAAACAGTAACGCGCAGAATTTTCGAACTTCAGTTTTTCATGTGAGTATAAGTGTACGTTTTTGTGTTCTTTAGTTTTGCAGTTGTTATGTTTTTTTAAAGAAAAAAAAACAGACCCATTTTGATTCGTTTTTCATTTTAAAAAATATTTTCTTCCTGTTATTCGCTTTTAAAATTCCTCAAGAGCGCGCAAATCAGAATTTGAAAACGAATTGTTTTGAATTATATATTTTAAAATCTTATTTTCCTCCTTACATTTTTTTTTTTTTTTCATTTCTATTACATTTAATTTTGTTTGTTTTCAACATTCTCTTCATATGTGAATTTAATGAAAAATTTGCAGTTTTCATTTTTCTGTAAATACTCGGAGAGAAAATTACTGTAAAGGAAGTGTTTTTTCTATCAACTTTTTTTGTATCGGAATTTTTTTGAATCAATTATCTCTTATCTCATTCAGTATATTTAAAAGTTATCGCATATTCTTCGGTCTGATAGTTAAGTTATCTCTAAGTGTTATTTATTTTAGACTTTTCTGTGGTTATGTTTAATTTTTTTCAAAAAGAAAAAAAGAAACCTATTATTTGTAACGAAGTTTTATTTATCTGTATATTTTAATGTCCTTTATCTGTGAAATTTTTTTTATTTATTTATTTAAAATTGTTGTATGAACTGTTATATTTAATTATGATGTATTTTCACATTTAATCTATTAAAAAAAGAAAGAAACTTATTTTAATCGGTAGCAAATTAGAATGAGCTTTGTAACTAGTTACATAGCACACACTCTGGTTCGATGCAGAGTGAGGAAGTTAACTTTTTAAAACTTATTATTTTATGTTTTATTTGTTGTTATTCTTCTGTCTCCTAGCCTCGGAAAAGTGAAGGCAACCTGCAATAATTTATTGTTTCTGTCGTCTGAAAATAATGTCAGCGCCTATCAAAAACTTTTTAATCATTAAATATTTTTTCCGTTTTTAATATGCTAATTAATGCATTAAATTAGTTCGAGGAGGAGTGGTTACTAATGCAGTGACAGGTGCTCTTTGCCTTTATAATTTTTCTTTCGCAATACACACTGTTGAATTTATAGACTGTTGAGTTTGTTGATGAGTTACGTGTCAAGGCAAGACGTTCAATACAAAAATATAAATCAGAAAAATTTATTTCAATGATTTAACTGAAACTGGGGACTTAGTTATTCATGAGTTGCACTGGGCTTTTGTTCATGAATGGTTTGATCATTATTTTTTCCCTTCCGTTTTATGAAATATTACTGGGTGGTTTTTCGCGAAAGCCATACTAGATGATATAATACTTGAAAAGAAGAAAAAATTAAGCTTTTTAAAATGATTTTTTTTTTATTATTTCGACTTTTTATTTTATATTTGAATTCGAAAAAAAGAGAAAAGCATGGATTTATATATTTACATCAGCACCATCCATACTTACTTTTATCAATGTAGAATCGATAGCAATTATTATATGTCGTAATACTCGATATACACAGCAAATACATTCTTTTTTTAAATGGAAGGAATCATGGTGAAAGTGAAGGAATTTTAATGTTATGGTTTACATTACAAATGTGAATATGTCAATCTTTTTCTGCA
>BMAO01019391.1:0-28076 GCA_019973975.1 Trichonephila clavata
TTCGCCTTTTATCACGACATTGGTTTTATGCTATTGAATGAAATTGTATGTTTATTTTTCTAAAAAACTATAGGAACTATCTTCATACTATAAATATATCTATGCTAAAGTTTACTTTCTAAGAATTTATAATAAGAAAGCACTGACATTGGTTTTATTTGTTTTATTTTGCAGAATGTATTCAAAGAAGGCATTAATGCCAAACAAAAAGCATATCTGAATAGAAAATTTTTTGCATGTAAATATTATAATCATCATATTTAAGTATATGTTAAAGATATTTAAGCACTTTTAAAAAGTATGTTATCCTCATATTAAATGTAAGTAATTTTCTCTAAAAAAACCAAGCCAAAGAAAACAGATTTTTAGAAGATTTGTTTGACTCAGCACTTTCTAAAAAAGTGCAAAGCTAAATTCGGAAATAAAAAATAATTGTTGCATTCAGGTTACAAATTTAATTGTGCATATACTATTTGTGCCTGGAAATGTGCTATTTCAATTTTGCAATGAGGAGGGGAAAAAAAGGAGTGGATCGAGACAGCGCTATATGCAACACAGATAGTTTTCCTTATTGCAATGCGGCCGCCATCTGTTGGCCAAAATATTATTTATTTTTGTGAAGATATCTCATTAATTTTCAAACCTCAGTTTAATCTGCAATTAATTTAGTTAATGAAAAATAATTTATTGTATTATAAAATAAATATGACTGAAAAAGCCAAATATATTGGATTTTGTAACTTTCATTAAAATGTCTACACTTTTGCTTTGCGTGAAGAAAAATTAAAACATAAAATATTAGAAAAATAACCTAAATTTTTATATAACATGTAAATTAATTCAACTAGATTTAAATTCTATTCTTTTTCAAAAAGAATTAAGTAATGCCAACTTATCAAGTAGTTTTTTTAAAAGTACCTTTTAAGAATAACTTTCTCAATATAATATAATGTACATGTATTAATATTGTATTAATACAACATTTAAGCTCTTTTTTTCAACACACACATTACAATATATTGAAATCAAATATAATCACCAGGATATCATATTTTAATTGCATTTTATGCCAATAATTAAATGATTAAGCTGAAGTAATCTTGTAGTAACAAATGCTATCAATAGTTTGCAAAATTATATGTCGAATTTAAAAAAAAATTATTTTCAGTCATGTTTAATTAAAAGTATTTTAATGTAGAACATACATTGGAAAATAACATATTAAAAAATAAAGGGCATTATAAGTTTTTGTTTTATGCAAAATGAGCAGATTAAGTCCTGTTACGTACATTCATTTGAATATAAAAGTTGATTACAGAAATTAAAAAACAAATTAATAATTAAAATAACAGAAAGATAATAAAACAATGAAAAAATAAAGCAAAAAAAACATGAAATGGAATGTAAAATTTTCTAAAATGTGAATAAAATGCAATAAGAACTTCAGCAAACATTCGACTTATACAGCAATACAAAAATCGTCACTTATTTTAGTTTCCATATTACATAACAGATGGCGATAGCATTGTATTCTGGGTATATTAACGCTGTCTCGATCCACTCCTAAAAAAAATGTTCTTTGTCGTGGCGCCATCTAGTTATTATGAAGCAAATAAGAATGTATCTCACAATCCATACAATTATTTATGTAAATACATATTTCCAAACAATAAATATAATAAATATTACATAACATTTGTATATTATGAATTTGACAAAAATGAAATCTTTCCCAATAACTTTTTACTTTTTCATTACTAAGATTTTAAAGATTTCATTTTATTTCAGTTTCAATTTCGCAGAGTTTGAAAATTTCTTTTTTTTAAACAAAAAGACTATTCTTAAAATTAACAGAATGATTTACAAGTAATTGCAGAGCTGCACTGATAAAATTTTATTTCTTAAAAAATTTAAGAATTGGGATGTTAGTTTTTGTAGTATGTTTAAGTAATTAAATATAAAGTCAAAATTGCTTGCGCCAAAAAAATTCGATAATTTAACATATTAAAATGAAAAATTCTTTTATTTGCATGTGTGTACCCATTTTTATCTTTGTGTTTATGCCTTCTTTCTCCATGTAATACACTTATTTTCAAAAATCAGATTACAATAGTTAGAGATTTATCTTTCTTTGCGAAATTCGTATTGAATTGAAAAAAAACCATAAAAAAGCTTATACAAATCGAAAAGTTTTTTCCCCGGAGTAAATTACAGAAACGTCTTATTAACAGCGTAAAATATTTATCCAAAATTAAATTTTAACATAAATGCAATAAGCGCCAAACTCTTGAATGTTTGATGAATTTCGGCCCCAAACACATTTTTTACTTATTCCATTTTAATGGGGGAAAATTTTTTTACGCTTCTTATGGTGCAAATATCATTCTACGTTCAGTAGAAGTATTTTTAATAATTTTTGAAATGCTTTACCAACTGTCAAAGTCTACTAAATTCATTAGTAAAATCCATTTTTCTCAAACTAACATTTTTACCATATAAGGTAAAAACTTAAACTACTGCATTTAACAGCTTAAACTTTGCATAATTAATAATTACTCTCTAATACTACTTTAATTGAGGGATTTTTTCAAAAAATATTCTAACTTAATTTCTGAAATTTCACTATTTTTGAAGAAAAGGGGGGGGGGGGAAACCAGATTTGTGCAAAAAAAAATTTTTTTTCAAAATAACTAGACATCTTATCCATAAAATCTTTGATTATGTATGTATTATGGTTCAAGGAATATTCAGTAAAAATATTGGAGATTTTTATTCAATAGAATGTTTATAAATACCTATTTTTAACGTAACTGAGATACAGATCCTGTTTCGTGAACCTACCCCTTAAGTGAATAGTGAAATTATACTCTTGTATGTTTTAAGAACAATTGTTTAAAGCAAATTATTGTATTTGTAATTGTAATTGTAATAAAGCTTAAACATTTTATTATGCTCATATTCGTCCTGAGGAGATCCTGCCTAGAGATGTGTTTAATTTTGCAGAGGAAATGTTTTCGTGGGCATCTATTGAAAAGACTTGTACAATAATATATCAACCGATTCACACGATTATACGATCATATTTCAAAAATAATAAATAATTTTTTTTAATGTACCATGTTTTATAACGGACCAAAAAGTATAAAATAATTTCTCTTCTCGATATGAAGGATAAAAACCACAAACGGATTTCCACTTTTCTAAATTATCCTGAAAATTCAAAATGGGCAATTTTTTATAGCCATTAAAGTACTTGTTTGATTGGAAACGAAAAACATATAGGGCGTATGCAGCAGATAATTGATGCATTAATATCTCAACTAACAATTTATTGCACCGCAAATAATGTGAAACAATAATTAAGAGTTTTGATAGTTACTCTCTACACTCCTTATATGTAGTTATGTATTGCATGTGCCCCATGTTTTCGTTTCCAATCTTAAAAGTATTTTAATAGCTATAAAAAGTTGCCAAGTATGATTTTTCCGGATAATTTAGAAAATTAGAATTTCGTATGTGGTTTTATCCATCATAAGGATTAGAGAAATTATTTTATACTTTATTTGTTATAAAAACATGGTGCATTAAATTTTTATTTTATTATTGTTTGACTTTTTAGGGTTATCTGAATGAAATTTTTGAATTGATTTAAAATAATTTGCGACGTTATTACAGAGGCTTGCGATAAATTTCAATTTCGTTGGGTTATATCTGAAATAGAAAAATGTCATATCAACTTACCGATAACACATCAAATATTCAATTATTAGTTTAGAAATAAAATAACGAAGCAACGAGAATAACTTTTCATAAAACTCATATTCAAATGTTAAAAACAATCAATGTCAAATCCGTTTGTTAAAATTTTAAATTTGATGTTGCTCTTTGGTGATTTAGAGCTTGAATTGATGCACATATGATCTTTTTTCGCCAAATGAAAAGTCTTGCCAGTTCGGCATTTAAGTACAAGAAGGGAAGGTGGGAGCATTTATTTATACATTCGATTCTTGAATAGTTTGTTTGGAAAAAATAAAAAAATCGATATATCTGTTCATCTGTCACTTATATTTGAGCTATATTCAAGTATACAGTTGGTCGAGAAGTTAGTTATAAAACGATTATAAATTTTATCGAAAAAAAACAAATCAATACAAAAGCGAATCAGACCCACATCGTATCGTGTAAAAATTTATATCGTGTAGTGAACGTATTCTTCTTCTTCATTTTTTTTTATATATGCTGTTTTTTTGTTGTTGTTTTCCTCTTTTCGTTTCTTCATCTTTCTCTCCATCTTTGGTTCTTCTTCTTTTTTTCAAATTTTCATGCATTGTCATCCACTTCTGAGCTGTGGTCAAAATTTCAAGTCTTAGTTCATCGGGAAGTATAGTTTAAAATCAATTAAAAAGTTCCCCCCGGATAGACAGACAAGAAAGCGAATTAATAAAAACATGGTACTTGGGAGCCCCTCTTTGACTCAAGAGCCACGAAATTGAATACGTAGACGCAACTCAACCCTTGCTATCGACAGGTGATTTTTGTTCGCGTAAATTCATGTAAGTTCAGGGGTTACGGAGTTTCTGTCGAAATCGGGGCCGCCTCTTGAGGGTCCGCGTTCAAGACTAGAATTTCTCCCCCCCCCATTTTCATGTGTTATCCGTTTCTGAGCTATGGTACAAATTCCAAATCCTTAGCGCATCGGGAACTTTGTTTAAAATCAATTACAAAATTCCACCGGATAGACAAGAAAGTGATTTAATAAAAACGTGTAAAATATCAAAATCATTACGTAAGCCTTTTTAAAATTTCTATAAAAATTAAATTAAAATCGTTTTTTTTACTTCAATTGTTTTTTAAAATTTTTTAAGTTTCATTTTGTTTTCAAATTAATTTTGAAGAGTTTGAGAATTTTTTTTAAAACAAAAATGTATATTCTTCGATAGAGTGATTTTACAAATAATTTTGAGGTTTATTTAAAGGAAGTTTATTTTAAAACTTGCAAAGTAGGCATTCATATTCTTTTTTTCTTTCTTGTGCTTAGTGATAGAATATGAAGTCAATATTTACTTTGCCGTACAAAACACTCGATAATGTAAAATATAAAAAAATGTTTTTTTTTATGTGTGGGGTGTAAATGTTACTTCGATCCTGCTTACTTTTACTGTAATTAATTTCATTTTAAAAATCATAATTCTCACGTTTACGAAGTTCTTATCAAATTAAAACAAGACTCATAAAAAAGCAATAAAAAATAATAAATAAATAAATAAATAAAGCAACAAAAACATGAAGTGGCTTATTTAGAATTTGCTTATATAAAAATCAAGAAGTCAATTAATTTAGCGTAAAATTCGATGAATGTTTTGTTATACAGCGTGAAATATTTATATATAATATATATATTATATATATAATATATATATATATAATATTATATATATATATATATATTATATATATATATATATGATATATATATATCCAATATTAAATTCTTAACGTAAATGCAACAAGCACTTCAAACTCATGAATGCTTGAATTTTTATAAAAAAAATGGTAAAATTACACATTTGTGTATGTGTTTTGAAGAATTGTTTTCAGAATTTCTGCGGGATTAACTATTAACAAATAACTTCCTGAAAAGAAGACTTAATCGATGAACACGTACTTAGCTTGATTTAAAGAAAAATACTTGCAATATATAAGCCCTTGGTAAGTTTATCAGCCAAACGGAGTTGCTGGAATGCCAATCGAAGGTCAAATATATATCATGAACATATTTGGAAACGATTGGATTTGGGTATAGCTGATTATAATCTTCGATATTTAATACATCGTGAGTTGGAATGGATGGTTAAGTACTTGCCTGAATCATAAATTAAACCCTTGGACATATTAAACACACACAAAAAGAAAGAAAAAAAGCTAGTACGTCTAGTACTAGGAAAGAATGCTGGAAGACACCAGAATCTTATAGATATTTGTTAAGAGAAGGTCTTAAAATAGTGTAAAATGGTAGTCAGAATATGATAAACTTTTGAAAGAGGTGAACGCTGTGAAAGTTATGTATAGATAGGTGTTTAAGTGTGAGATCTGAGGTCTGGGCAAACATACCTTCTTTTTATAGGATAACTTCATCTGAGAGCAAATTTCGAGCAGTTGTTCAAAGTGTGGATTCTCAGATGATATCAAAGTATTCACCTTGCAATGGCATCGCAATTAGATTTTCGCAGATAACTCTGAAAGGATCGTTTTCTTCAGCAATGTGAACTTTTTGAAACTTCATGACCATGTTTAGTACACAACGAAGTAGTGATGTTTAAAAAATATAACCTATTCTACATGAAAAATTTGACATGCCCTGAAAATAAATCGCAATGCGCGACCCTGCTTCAAAAATCCGTCTGGCGTCCAGCATAAGGTCACAAACTTTTGAATTTTCACTCCAGATAGTCTTGTTTTGTGTTACAATAATAAGCCATATTTTTAACTTTCTTACTATGATTTTAAGCATTTTGCACCATAATGCACTTCGTGAATAGCAATACCTTATTAAATGGTGCTTCAAGTTTATGCCACTTTTCACCAAAAATAGTGGCCAAAGAGCGGTGGCGATCCAGTCTCTCAACAATCTAGGTCTAGGGCAAGACGAGCAATATCATGTCTTGCGTGATCTTGTTAAAAGACGTCTTTGAGGCCTCGAAGAAAAGACCTATACACTGCCTATTATATTTCCTTAGTTATTATATTCCATGGTAAGGTACACGATTATAATTCCAATGTATACATCATTCTCAATTCAATGATTCAGTCCATCTTTTGGCATTTTGTTTCTTTTATAGACAACACAGAAGACAAGTACACAGCACAAAGAACATTACATGACTCTGATTCTACAAGCCAAACCGAGTATACATCTATTGGATGACTTGCAGCGCCATCTGTAGATTTAATATTTAATTTACAACACCGCCTTAAGGTATCCAACTACTTGCAATAAGCTTTTTTAAAAAATGGAGATATGGGATTTTTGTTGTTTTTAGTTTTGTTTGGTACATTTAAGAAAATATGCTAAAATTAAGAATAGAAAAAGAAATTATTATTACTAAAATGGGAAAAAATGGGTAAAAATTGACAGAAAATAACATAAACGCGGCCTATTCTGTACCAAAAGTTTATGAACAGATTTTGAATTCTTTAATTCTGATGTGCTGCTATGTTATTCATTTTTAAAATGACCTTCGGTATTTGAGATATTTTAATTTTTACAAAAACTAGAGCCCTTTATCTTAGTTATTATATGGAATTGCTTACAAAAACAGTGATTATATTCACATAAGGGGCTGTAAATTTTGTAATAAAACAGTGATTGATAAATCTGAAGGTCACTTCTACCATTATACAGAAGATACATACAAAAAATTTCAGTTTATTATTTTCAAAACATTTTTAGCAATCACTGGCCCCGTTTGAGTATTTAAAAAAAAACACATTTCGCGAGAAAAACGCGTTTTAAAGTATGACATTTTGCTTAAAGTAATGGCATCTGCTTTTGCTAAAACACTTGTAGTTTTTGTTCTAGTGAACGGAAAATAATCTTATTATTTTTACTATAACCTTAGTATTTTTGTAAAGCTAATAAGATGGTTTATAAAATAAAATCCTAAAAAAAAAAAAAAAATTGTAAATTTTTAGCAAAATTCACAATTTTAGGGTACTCGGATACCTTAAGATCTGATAAATGTAAGGTTGCAGGCTCAGATTACCGACGACACAAACGAGATGTGTTCGTTTTGAGTATCCAGTAACTACCCATACTATCGCACGAGGTGTAGGACCCGTATGGCATTATAGAATGCAAGCATAACACGTGCATTCTCCTAGGTGCCATGCACACGTCCATTATGTAGCTGCATACAGAACTGGTGCCCGTTCTGAAGAGACGATGCATTATTGTATCTAACTCTTTGTCTTTGGGTGCACTATTGTTATCGCATGTTCACTTTCAGTAGTATCAAGGAAAGCTGCAATAATGGTCAGCGTGCAGACAGTTTGTGCTGCTCTAAACACCATCGCCCCGTCTATGCAGATGTTTGTCATGCTAAAAAGAAGACTGCTTCTAGACCAGGGGTGGCCAACCTTTTTGGTAAGAGTGCCACTATCTGATGATAAATCATTACGTGTGCCACTCCCAAACTTTTCAACAAACAAAAAGATATAAAAGGTGAAAAAACGTTACTTATATTGGCTTATGGGACTTTTACGCATGTTTTTTTTATACAAGTCTAAGTAGTGAAACTTTAAAAACAATATAATAAATACTTAGGTTTTATTGTTAATAAACTTTTTTAGGTATAACATAAAAATGAGTAACTTTAAACTAAAACTTAATTCTAATTTATTATTAAATAGTCGGTATTTGTTTTACGTGGCTTTTGAGTTCGCAGTTTTTTGGGTGATAGTTTCTGCATATTGTGAAACGTGTTAATCTTTTTTCTTCAAAATAGAGGCAAAAGTTTTCTTACAAAAAGATATATGATCAACAAGGATAGGAAAAATACATTCTTTCCGTGTAATCTTAAATTTAAGTTATTTAAATGTCCCATAATATTGGTAAGAAAAGCTTAATCCCACAGCCTGTCTTCATTCTTGAGTATCAAGAACTCATTGTTTCCTTCAAGATATTTTAAAACACGCTCTCTCAAATTCCAAAATTTCTCGCATGCACTTCCATTGGAAAGCCAGCGCACACAACAATGAAAGAGTATTCTTTACATAAAAATTTTCTATTGTAATTCAATTAATAAAAAGTGTTTAAAATAGATCTTGAGGTTTTTTTTTTGTCTGAGACAGCCGCCTTTTAATAAAATTGTAAAGAAAAAAATGTTATAAATAATATTATCAAATTTTTCAATGAGTCTTCGCGTGCCACTGTCACAACTCCGGCGTGCCACCGTGTGGCACGCGTGCCACGGGTTAGCCACCCCTGTTCTCGACTAAAGACAAGACTGACCTGACTGCATGTTTTTCTTCTCGGACTTCAGTGGCAGGAGCCGTTAGAATCCTGCACGGCATTCAGTAAGAACCTCTTAAACCCCCCATCTATTCTATATTCGCATGGAAATCGCTGAATTCCGACTAATGTGAGTAGCAATACAGTTGGACAATAAACCGCACTCTTAATATATACAATCCAATGCTTTCTTGTTTCAGCACGTTATTGTAGCTATTTCTTCTTGAAAGAAACATTGCAGAATGTTCTCTGGAACAGCATATATTCAAATACGATTTTCGAATGAGAAACCCACTGCCAAGCGTTTCATTTATGCAGATATGGAGATGTCGTTTCTCCCTCCTGCGAAAATGACATTTTTATCAACCCTACTTCATGGTGTTTTATTTTTAACCCTCTCGCTGCGAATCCTGTGATTTCCACGAGTATGCGTTTTTCCGTCTATTTAGCTATGCAATCCGTGCTGCTCTTGTTTATATTTTCATTCATGTTTTTATGTTCATTTTTGTCATGATCTACTTCTGTATTTTAAAATAAAAACTGTTTTAAAAAAATTTTGTGTACATTTTAAATCTAAAATGTAGATTTAATATGTAAATTTAAAATACGTAATGAAACCATACGCATTTTGAACTTACTTTGATAAAATAACTACGCAGCGAGAGGTTAAGGGCCAGCAGAGTATACACGCAGCACACACACACATTCTATCTCTCTTTCTCTTCACAGACACACATACGTACACAACGCATATATATATATATATATATATATATAATTATATACGAATGTAAAAACTCAAAAAAAATACAAAAACGTATTAAATAACGCGAAATAAGACTAGGCAAGCAAATGTCATTATATTGTAACGTCGTAACGCAAGTTTACTTAGATATCTGGGTAGTGAGAGGGATCATATAGCTTTAGTAAAATTATTTTTGATTTATAAATAGTTATCGCAGATTGACACATATATCTGTTGGAATTATCTCTCTCTATATATAAATGGATGTTTGTATATATGAAATCGCTTCAACGCAGTTCAACAGATCACTGTAAAAATTGGCATGTATATGTATTTTTTGTGCTATCCTTTTTGTTGTAGCTCCCCACGAGGTGGCACTACAGCAAAGGAATTTCTGCAACGTTCAAGCATTCGCCCAGTTGCCAACGTGGTCACCAAAAATGATGCCAACTTGGCTCTATCACCAACATTTTGCTCTGCTTCCATTGAATCGTCATTTATAATCTAAGGAACAGAACTGCTTACGAATATTACAATTTTAACATCAAATAAATACAACAGAAAGTACTATTAACGTATTACACAGCAAGATATAAATTATTTACACTATTTTAAGCGTTCATTAGAAAAATTTGTAACAATATGTTACTTTAGTTGAGTAGAGATTAACTTAGGCAGGTGTTTTCAAAAATCGACCCATAAGAGTGTTACGGGCCGTTATAAATAAAAAAAAATCTTTTTTATCAGCTATTAGACCATCAGACTTTAAATTTAAGAAATATTTTTTTTCCCCGGCTGAGATACGCAGAAAGCTTTTATTTGTTTAATTTGCAATTCACGTAAAATTTACTCATTAAAAACTTCTTTATCCTTGAATATATAATGTCAATACACCCGTGCGAAGAACGGGTATATCAGCTAGTAAGACATAAAGTTTGTGCATCTAGTTACCATATATACTTGGTATCGTCCTCTATTAGTCTCTTTCCACTAAATATCATAGCGATTAAGTTTCGTCAAAAAATAAAGCATAATTCGTCTCCACACCTTTCACCTCCTCCTACGAACTTGTAGGTCTTTCGCTGATATCGCTCCTTTCCCTGCCTCACAGCTTTTCTCTGATATATCCGATCTCGTCTCTCGGTCTCCTTCAAATCTATTTCTTTAAACCCCTTGTGAGGGCTTCTCTCATGCCCCCTACATTTTCTGATTGGGAGGACCTACACACAGCACCCTAAAACTTGGTCTCGTACATCATTGGTTCTTTCGGAACAAAAGACACATCTGGGCTGCGATTCTCTTTTTGTCACATGTTGAAAACCATATGGCTGGCCCATAAATTGACCAACCATTTCGACACCGAAAATACAATCATCGGTATTTCTTCCTCACAACAGTGGACCATTCCTTCCTCGCATCTGCAACATGGCCACGTGTTAGAGGAAACGAAAGAATGGACAGCCGTTGAAGCAGGTGTAGCCCATTTACTGTTTGCTTTGAAGAAAAGGACACACACACACATATATGGCACCAGAGAAGAAAAGATTGTTAGCAAAAAGAAAGTCTAAGAAACGACGCTTTGATATGCATGAACATACTGCCATGTTTTATTTTGTAATATTTCTACTGATTTATTATATTCAGGATTTAAATAGAATTTTTGAATTTGAAGTATTTACCTAAATGTGCATTAGTAAGTTTACTTCAATGTTTTAATTTAGAATAAATTGTATTTAAAAATGAACATTCGCAATTACAAGCAATTGAAGAGCACAGAAGCATCTTTTGTACATATTTTCTTAAAATATGCGCCCTGTAGAGACAAATGCATGTTAAATACGGCGAGGCTCTAAGTCCTCACGTTGGCGTAGTGTTGAAATTTGGAGAATAGGATATCATCTCATGTGTGATCCTTGTCTGATCATGGTTCAAAGTTATGAGATCTCTTACCAATAGCGTTGGTTTAAAGCATGACGGAAATTGACGATCCATCAGAACCGAATGTTCTTAATGATGATGTTCCAAAATAACTCATCGGTGTAATGTGCGCTTTGAAAATATAATTATAAAAAAACTATTGATTACTTATTAACTTCCACTTCAAAGCTGAAAGGTGGCTAAAGCACAGAGCTCTCGGTTTGGAAAACTAGAAACCTTCGTAAAAGAGCGGAAGCGAAAACGACTTTACTTCACTAAAACTGAGGTAGTAGAACAAGGCTATTGGTGACGGATCTCATAATTTTGAGCCTCGGTTAAGTGATGAGAATGACACCTATATAAGCTGGCCTCCACTCTCCAAACACCCCATCAAAGTGAGGACTTTGAGCTACAACAGTTTTAACGAGAATCAGCCCCTTAACAGAGCGTATCTATCTTAAGATTCGTACTATGATTCAACCACGAGTTAGAGACCATTACTTACTACGACGTATGATTATACGAAATATGATAACAAACTATTTATAAGTTCAAGGGTTAGTTAATAATGGCTAACATAGGGGTTTTTTTTCACGACCCGCAAAAACGGAAAATCCACTTTTGACCTAGATTTATTTCTTATTCGTGACCAAAGAGGTTTGTAACTTCCACTAGAATGGCCACGTCAGCGCGCATGAGCAAACAAAACCTTTAAAACAAGTAAAAAAAAATTGTGAAAATGTGTGATGAGGCTCATTTTTCTGATTAAACTGACTCTGAAATTAAATGTGCTTGCAGGTATGGATGAAACGAAACTAGCACAATAAATAAATCGAGCAATTTTATTCAACTTATATTTACTGATTTTTATTGTACATTGAGCTTAATTCATGTGACGTCATTGTCCCATGCCAATGATAACCACGCAGGGGTATATTAAGTCATGGGCCAACTGGGCCCTTGGCCTCGACCAAAATGGGGGGCCTCGTCTTGTTTTCGACTAAACCTTAGTAAGATAATGATTCGAATAATTTCAGCGGTCAAATGTTCTTCCAGGTTTTATTCTCCGAAAAACTGGGGAATTAGACAATATGTCAATTGGCTACATGTGATGATCATCGTCCATGTATAGGCCTATGCCTACCACCATACACCATCATTAGTTATTCAGTCAAAAGGCGGCTGTAGGTCGAGCCGGTTTGGGCGATAGTAAGTCATGGACATTTATTAGTTTCGGGTTATTGTTTGTGTGAGTTTTTGACACAGTGTGCTATGCACCGTCTATTTTTAAGGATCATAGATGCTGTCTACATTTGTGTAAGGGCCCAGGGTCTACATTTGTGTAAGGACCCAGGGCTTACATTTGTGTAAGGGTTCAAGACCTACATTTATATAAAGACCCAAGGCTAACATTTGTATGAAGGTCCAGGGCCTACTTTTGAGAAGGGGCCCAGGACCTCAAGAAGTCTTAAGACGTCTCTGCAACCACGTGTTTCTAATCAGTCAGTTAAAAAACTCATATGACGTCATAGTCACACGATAAAAACAATCACGTGTGTTTCCAACTAATGAATTCCCGTGCTTCGTTGTTGCAACTTTTTGCTCTTTGTTGAAACTTTCTCTTAAAAAGTATAAATTTTTCAACAATAATAACGTGCATAGGAACACAAAATATATTTTATTTAAAAGTACATGCATCATAAATAAGAATTTTTTACGACATTTGAATATCTTTACCCAATTACGAAATTTTATCAAAGTTTTACAAAATAGAACAACCGGTAGAATTAGTTTAATGTCTGTTTTGGATTCAAATGAGAATACGTGTGTTGTCTTAATCATGTGAACGTCATGCATTGAGCACATCGATATCTTTTCTGAGATAAAATCATTTTAAAAAGTCACCGCCCTTCGGTGTCCCCGCTTTCATAGTGTGATCCTCAAGTCAAAACAATTTGCCACCCCTGCATTAGTAAGTAAGAAATATTTGAGAAAAAAGGCTGGAAAGAGTTGGTACAGTAAAATACGTATAACGCAAAAAAAAAACCGTGCTTTAAAACGAAATATCGGTTTACACGAAATAATACAACGGTCCCGATAAACTACTATAGTCGACTCTCGCTAATTCACACCTCCGATAATACGAACCTCTCTCTAAATCGAAGCATATGCCCTGGCCTAGAAAAACTCTTGATATTTCGTACTAAAACGATATGTTTTGGTACTCTCAATATTTCGAAGTAAAATCTGAGGCCGGTCAATACAACACGCGATCATTCAAAGCGATCTAATAAAACTCACGACAATTCAAGCCCTCTCTGTCATTCCAAGTTCTGCAGCAAACAGGTTGATCCTACATGTTTTGTGTTGTATTGTCTCTGCTTGTCTCTCCTGTAACATTGCCCCTTTGATGACTAACGGAATTGACTCTGATAACTCTGACAGAAGCTAAATTGTATTTAACAAACTACGCAGCTTTTCAATTCAAAATCAAGCTGATGTGGACGTTTTTCAGGCTTCATTTATTCTATAAAAAACTATTGCTAAAGTTAGATTGAATGCCATAAAACAAAACAACAACAACAACAAAAAAAGATTATTTCGTTAAAAAAATAATTAATTATGTACGGTATGCATTCTTTTAATAGTTGTTTTTAATATATAAATGTATTCTTTTAATACAGGATTTTAACACTTTTGTGTTTAATATTTATACTGTATATATATATTTAAATATATATAAAATTATATAAAAATACTTTAAAATAATTTTATACATATGTACACAATTGTTGTTTTATTACATAGTTTCACACACATATTCAAATAAGCTAGAAAAAAAAATTCTCTTCGTGTATTTTGGGAGTTTTTTCAACCCTCTTGATAATTCGAACTCTTGATAACTAGAAGTTTTTCATTGGTCCCTTCAATTTCGAATTATCGAGATTCGACTGGACATGTATTTTCATGCATTGTTTTCCCTTAACACAACAACATTTCCATTCTCGAAATAAAGAAAATACGGACACACCTGCCGTGCAAGGTGAAATTTATGGTATTGAAACTGAGCTGGCAGAATGAAATGTTTGAGAAAGTTTCTGTATTATTGGACAGTTCCACTGTATCATCAGAAGAATTCATTGCAATCAGAGGCGCACATATAAATTGTCGATTTTCGGGAACATAAAAAAAAAAAAAAAAAAAAAAAAAAAAAAGTAAACATTTTTTGATAAATAATTAGCATTAATTAATAAAATTAATTGTTAATAACAAATACTTAATTAAATTTTGCGTACGATATACGTAGGATTATAATCAATCGAAGAAAAAAATCAAGCAAAAGAAGAATGACCGAAACCGAGGAGTCCTGTACCCACGTCATACGAAATGACGAACATCATTAAATGTATGCGCAGTTACTTAGAAGCACATTCTATTAGAGAAATAAATAACAAAATGTTCAACATCGAACAATTTGATGCCAAAAAAGACAATGTAACGAAAAATAGCAGATGATTTTCTTAAAATTCAATAAATGATTTGTTTTTTAAAAAAACTTGAAAATTTTGTATTAATTTACATTAAGTGAATGTTTTTGTTTCGTTGATTTTTATTAAAAGCATTCAAACATACATATTTATGTAAATATGAAGTACTCTAATAAACCTAATTTTGTAGAATACATGTCTCTCTCTCTCTCTCTCTCTCTTTTGCTACATCTTTAAACCCGACATTTTTTAAGAGGAGTCAGTAGGTTTAAAATTTTTAAAATATCGATTTTGAGTTTTTGATATTTCTGTGAAATCTCCAATTCACGACCTTTTCGTTGATGTAACTTATTTGCCATTTTATGAATTAGAAGCATGTCAAAATGTCTTTAAAAAACACCAGCTGATGTGCCACGCCCACTTTGATAGAAAAAATTGTCAATATTGACCTACTTGGGAAGAAGTTGCAAAGTCTCTACCTTTTTTTTATTTATTCATACGCAATTAGCTTCAGATAACAGTATAATAACTACAAGTTCAACACGAAAAAATGGTTTCAGTTCCCTCAGTTTCGTCACTGTACTTCAATTGAAGACGAACGTTCTACTAACAACACATTCCCTTATTAAAATAATGATAATGATAATAAGTACTATTTTAGACACAATCAATTCAAAACATCTTCCTTTTAAGAATCGAATTACCGAAATTAGATCAAATACTTTGATGAGTTGACTGTGCAAGACAAGTGCACTTCCGCGTCTTTTAAACGACAATTATTATATTTTCTTTCTTTCTTTTTTTTAAAAAAAAAAGGACAATGGAGTTCTGATTAAAATTCTGTGGGGATTCAAAGGGAGGGCCCCGTGTCTCAAAGGTGGCCATTGACACAACTTGGCCCTGACCCTCTGTATCATTATATGATGTGTGTACGTTTCATCACGAACTGAGGGGGGGGGGGGAATATGATCGTTATCTTGGTGACCAGAATAGGGAATTAAAGGGAATAACTGTTCAACTGTACATGCAACGATACAATGAAGATCTGAGCATTGGTTCTCGAACTTGATTTCTGCGGTACGTTTCAAGAGAAGCATGCAAGACCGGCGTATAAATTCAGTAAAATTGGTCTTGTCGGGAGATTTGAATCGTATTTTTCTTTGAAGAGATTATGTTTTTCTTCTTTCAAAAAGGTGTATGTATATTCTGTTTGCATGCAGGAAAACTGGAGGATAATAAATGATAAAAAAAAGGAAGATAAAGAGAGAGAAATTTTTAAAAGTTGTCCTAGCCGTGGTTTTTGTAAATATTTCCGTGCTTTATTTTATTGCTTCTCTTTTTTCAAATTTCACGATAAAAAAGATGTCTGACGCGAGTATAAAAAAAAAGTGTTTTTCTCCTTCGGTCGTTAGCTTATCAAAAGCACGAAAAAGCATTTTCAGGAAACAGTGTGATTTTATATTTTAAAAAAAAATAGATTAAACAACTCAAAAACATTTAAAGTTTTGACCTCAACATTTATGCTTAAAGCAACTCAAATATCTTCCGAGCTATAGTTTCGTAAATTTGGGTTATAAACGGATTAAAATTTAACCCACGACTTTCAAACAAGATATATTCCTTAGAAAATCGTATAAAATAACAATGTGTAAAAAAAATACATGCGACACAGAGTAAATTTGGGGATATGTTCCACGACTTTTAAAAATCGTGTAAAATATGAGAAACTTTTATAGTTTTTCTAAAAGAAACCATGAAAAAAAGTAATAATGAAATCCATGTTACATATTTATAAAACCAGAATAGTTCATTTTTACCCCAAATTTCTTTTTAAAATTAGTGTACAATGATAATTCAGTCTTTTTATATATATAAGTACATATAAAAAACGTATAAAAACTCAAATTAAAATTAGGAATAAAGCAACTAATTAACAAAAAACTGTTCATCGCTGCTTGATAACAAGCGAGAACATTTATTAAGAACTGGATTAAAAAATGTTGTCACCAGTAGATGTGTTAGATATGTCTAACACAACTGCAAGCTCTGATTCAAATGAAAAATTTCGTTTGTTATTAATGGTCTCTGTTTTTTTGTTGTTGTTGTTGATATAAAGTCTATATATTATTACCTTTTTAATAGTAAAAACTATCATCGACACACATTATACTGGAAATTTCACCAATGAATTAAACTTTTAGAACTTTATTGAAATTATTTCTTGCATTCTACAAACCGAACACTTTAACATAAATAACATAAACATAATTATATTGAAGAAAGAAATGTGTTGGAGTTGGACTACAACAAAATAAAGAAAAAAGTAATTATAAAATTCGGGTATTCCCCGTACCTCCAGAATACAAATTAAACAAGAAGTGTTGTAGACCAAGTCATTCACACATGTGTGGGCATAAGCCGTCCGTCTTCTGATTACACTGCCAAAATTAGAATTAAAAATAATTTTTTTAGTGGTGGGGAAAGGGGAAGGGATTCGTGCTAGAGCAAACAAGATATATATAAACTTTTTTAAAGTCAATTCCTTCTTAGATCAACAAAAATAATTATTTTAGTTACTTTTTATTAAACAGCTACAATTAATAAAAAATATGCATATACATATGACAGAAGCACAACATTAAGTGCCTATTAATTTTTATTAATTATCCTTAAAGTAATGTAATTATCCTTAAAACAATCGTGTAAAAAAATTTCATTTCACCTGAATGCTTTGAAACGTGAGAAAAAAAATCTTTGTTGATCCAAGTTTTGACCCAAGTCGCTAAAAATGAAGCCAACGTGGCTGTATCTGCAATTCTTTAAATAATTAATTTCAGTCGATTAATTTTAATTAATTACAATTAAATTATGGTATTGTTACCTAAAACAATAGTGCATAGAAAATTTCAGCTCAAATGAGCGCTTTAAAATGTGAGAAAAAACCTTTTCAAGTTTAACACAAGTAGCCAAAATGGTCTCTAAATCGTCAAAAATGATGCCAATGGGGCTCTATTTGTAATTCTTTGAATAATTAGTTTTAATCAATCAATTTTTATTAATTATAATTAAATTACTGTATTGCCATCCAAAATAATCGTGTACATAAAATTTCATCTCAATTGAGTGCTTTAAATTGCATTTTATTAAAGATTAAAAATTTGAACACGATAAATATAGAGAGAGTGTGAACTAATGGTAAGAATTGAAAAAAGAGCAGGATTTGTCTGAATTGTCGTAACAATGTTCTCACGATTTGGCTAGTTTGGCTGAAAAACCGGTTTTCGAAGTCACCTTTTGTCATTGTTTTAACAGTTACATTGTTACAACAATGCAGATAAATCTAAGTTGGCGTCAAAAACCGGTAATTAATGAATTAATATTTGAAAAAAAACCACTATATTAGCATCAAGTGTTATTCCCTACGAGTTTAGAAAAATTTATTCGAATTTGATTGAATGAATAGAAAGAATTTTATTAACGATTGAAAATTTGAACAAGATAAATATATACATACATAAATATAGATAGAGTGTGAGCTAATAGTTGGAATTGAATGAAGGAAAATGTTGAAGATATTAACATTGAGGATGTGGTGGTGGTATCTATATAAGCCAGTGACAGGCTCCAGACTGAAGTGATCATTTTAGACCAGTGGTAAGTTATGTGCTTACGGAACGAAAGGAACTGAGATCGAATCTCTTTCAAGGATACCGTACAAACTTCTAGGCCCTAGAATCTAGGGCATCACATAAAGAGGTACTACAGACTGCTGAAACTGCACTTCAGTATTTTGAACAACAAGATGCGTCGGTAATGCATATACTGTTCCTTTGTTGTCTTCATGATGAAGCAGCAAACCGCCGAGTATAGTATAGAAGACTACAGGATATTACGCATCTCTTTAAAAAAGTAGCTACTTTTTGCAAAGTTGGCTTCTTAATTTTCTTCATGGATATTCTTCATAAAATATTTTTCTCAGGTTTGAGATAAATTATTATTCTATGTATCCATTAATTTTCATTTTCATGTAGTAATTGCTCTCGTCTTCATTAAGAACGTACTTTTCCTTTGTTGAAGGTATCCGACTACTTGCGACAATTTTAAAAAAAAAATGGAGATATGAGAATTTTTCGTTGTTGTTTTTTTAGATTTGTTTAGTACATTTTGAGAAAAACATACTAAAATTAAGAAGAGAAAACGAAATTATTATTTCTGAAGTGGGAAAAAAATTGGTAAAAAGTTACAAAAAATAACATAAACGTGACCCATTCTGTACAAAAAGTTTATAAACAAATTTTCAATTTTTCTATTCTGATGTGTTGCTAGGTTATTCATTTTTGAAATGATCTTCAGGATAAGAGATATTTTAATTTTTACAAAAACTGGATCACTTGATCTTAGTTGTTATATGAAATTGCTTAAAAAACAGTGATTATATTCACATAAGGGACTGTAAGTTTTGTAATAAAACATTGATTGATAAATCTGAAAGTTAAAACACTTCTACTATTATGCAAAACATACACAAAAAATTTCAGTTAATTATTTTCAAAAATTTTTTAGCAATCTCTAGCTCTGTTTGAGCATTAAAAAAAAAACACATTTCGAGTAAAAAGTGCTTAAGGTATCCGACTACGTCCGGAATTTTGATTTAAAAAGAAGCGTATAAATGGATAACTTTCATGATATTTAGTTACACTTACGCGTATAAAATTGTCTAAATAATATTATTAGAATAAAAAAATATTTAAATGCAATATTTTGGCAAAAAGGGAACTTAGAATTACCTATTTTCAAAATATTCATTATTGATGTGAAAAATGCTTCTATAATAATAATATTTTACTCAGATAAAGCAAAGATTTCTCTAGAGGGCTTGAATTAGGATTTTTGAAAAAATTCACATTATTTTCAGAGTTACTATCAATTAAAATAATTATGGGTGTTTTTTTTTCTTAAAATGTTTCTTCTATGTTGTATTAAAATATGAACAAATCCACTTCTAAGTTATATACTTCAAAAATCCTAGTTCAGGCTCTGTGCAGATTTTTGAACTATACATAGGCAAAATATAATTATTATAGAAGCATTTCCCATCGAATGAGAATGTTTTGAAAATAGGTAATTCTATGTTCATTTTTTGCCAAATTGTGGGATTTAAATAATATTTTACTGTAATAATATTCTTAATACAATTTTATACATGTATTCTAAATGACACCAAATATCATAAAAACTACCCATTTATATGCTTTTGCAAAGTAACTATTCCGAACAAAGTAACTAGTCCTCGTAAACAAGTTTTACAGCATTTGAGATTCGCTTACCGTAAGGAGAAAACCTTGTAGGTGGTTGCCGAAGATTCATTATGCTGCAAAATATTCTACCAGGTTCTGCACCTCTTCCAATGAAACACGTAGCATATACAAACCTGGTATTTATTGTGGCAATTTGCATTCCTTCATGAATATTTAAAAAAGAGATTTCTACATCATATGGACAAGCACAACATTTCAGGACAAATTTCCAGCCCAAACTTACCTTTTAAAACTTGCATGTCGAAACCTCTTTTACACATTTTACAATGAACTTCATTCTTGAAAGCAAATGCAAGAATATTTTAATTCATGATAGTATTTTTATAATACTTACTTTAATAAGAAGAAAAACTCTAATTAAACTTTATTTTGCACATGTCTCCTTTGAGTCATGTGTATGTCCAGCTTGAGGATTGACATTACTGTGGTTAGTAATGTTACTATGGTTCAGAGTATTCCTGCCTTTCTTAAAACGTACCTTTATGTTTTTTTAAATATTTTTTTCTATCTAGCCTTATTAAGAAACAAAAAATTCGAAATTTAAAAATTGTGAATTTTGGAAATTTTTTATATTTAATTTAAAAACCCAAACACGATAAAAACGTGTATGCGCTCCAAAATAGGTAAGCAACCCTAACAGTTATGCTTGCAGTCAACCTACAGTTAACTGCGTATGAATAAATAAAACAGAGAGTGGCTTTGGAATTAAAAATCATTTTAACATACTTTTAATTAGTAAAATGGCAAGTATGTTACATCATTGGAAAGGTCCTGATTTGGGTATTTTAGAAATATCAAAAACTCAAAATCGATTTCCCGAAGGTGTTTACCCTACTGACCTTAACGGCTTGTTTGACTTCAGCATTCTTTCCAAAGCACCTTTCAGCGAGATTCTGCTTCAAAGCCGGGAGCAGATAAAAGTCACTAAATGCGAAATCTGAACTGTATGGAGGATGGTGTAAGCGCTTCCAACCAAGATTTGCAATATGGTTTTGCGTTGCCCCGTCGGCGAGTCATCCAACAACAGACAGAGGCAAATTAAGGTAGTTGAAGGTACCTGGTGGTAAAAGGTTCGAGGCCCATGGGCTCAAGAGTCGAACAGTTAAAATAGTGTAAAGAGATTAGCTGATCTCAAAATAAAATGTATTGCTCTATTAAAAAAACTCAACAGCTAAAGAAAAATCTTAATTGTATGTTAAAAAATTAAATCCCTTACTAAACAGCTTACAGTTTTGATATACAACTTTACTTCTTGATTTCTCAGTGGCAAATTCATCAACTATTTTTGCTGTATCTGCTTAATCCCATACATCTTGTGTTCCATATGGCCACGTTGTTCAATTTATCTTTTTTCTCATAGTACTTCTTAAGTAATTTTTAAATCGGTTTAAAACTGAAGATCTCTCTCATCTGATGCATTCCATATCGATATTGTTAAAATAATTTAAAAATATCTATACATTAGAGGATTTCTCTTGCAACTTGATAAATTTCTAGTGCGGAGGGGGATCTTCATTGTGTGTGTGTGTGTATCTTTGTTTTCTTATAAAATAGTAAAAACTGATCCAATTAACATAGTCAAAATTAAGATTCAATATCGTCTTGGTAACTTTCCTTTTGTTTTTGTGTCGGTTTCTTCTTAATTTCAGGTAACAATCTCTCGTCAAAAAATACAGTAAAATACTATCAGAATCGAGTAAATACTGTATATATTAAAATAAGATCCCCCATGTAGGAATTATATCAATCCAATGTAAAAATTTTCTGAAACTAAATTTCAAACAAATTTTCAGTTGTTAAAATTTGTTGTTCAAAATACGTTATATGTGCTTCTCGAAGATTTTTTAAGTTATGTATCTTTGCAACACGTTTTTGAGTATTTCTGAATATGTCATGCGAGAATATACATACCTGATAAATCTACCAGAAGAAAAAAAACTTGTTTCTGATTGAAATTATTGTTGATATCACTATTGTTGTATTCAGAGTTTTATTCCCAAAGCTCCGAAAATCAAGCATGTGTGTGACAAGTAATAAAAGTAGAATGCATAATGTGGAAAAAAATGCATGTGTGTGTGCATTCTTTTTTAACTTTTCTTCTAACTTAACGCTTGTGTTTTTCCAGCGGAAGTATCTTATTTGACGTGACATTTTCGGAAAACACGATTGTTACACACCATTGTTTTATTTCCTTTATGTACTACATTGTTTGATAATAGCTGTCCTATATATACTTCGTGTCCTGAGAAAAAAGTGAAGTCATTAATCTGAGTGATTTCCTGGCATTGGAACGAATAGTAAACTGAAAAATCTATATAGGGTCATGAAAATTTCGGATTCTGTTCGTTTCTTTGCGGAAAAGGGTATTGTCTGGAAAAATCATCTGCAGGTCGAGAGAGATTACTCTTTAAGTAATAGTAAATGAATAGGAATGGCTTTTTAAAGGCAAATTCTATGGCCAAGTTGTCGAATTTGGCGTCAAATATAGATGTCTCTAGAAAAGTTTTGAAAGTTCTTGGATAATTATTAGACTAGAAAATTTTAGAAGCTCCTACAAAGTTCTCTATTTCTATTTTTTTTCGAATTAACTAGAAACTATTCTTTTAGCGATACCTTTTGAAGATCAAAATACTCAAATATAGATTTACAATAGAGAGGAGGAATTTATAAGCTATTGTTAAATATTCTCTGAATTGAAATCTGTTATTTAGGAAATATAAGTTGAACTGTGTGATGATAGAAAGTTATGAATTCTGTTGTTCATTTTTTAAATTTGAAAATATTACAGTAAACATCCATTTTATTTTTCGAGATTATTGGATGTTTTTAGAGGCTATAAATCCTCAATTTAAATGTAAAACTTTGCATCTAAACAGTATATGAGACCAAAATTTGTTCTATGATAAAGTACAATATATATACTAGCTGTGACCCGGCAAACGTTGTTTTGCCAAATAAATTATTTCTAGTGAATATTTTGGTAGTCAAATAAAAAATAACAAACTCATTGTAAGTGTGTGGGGATGTGGTATATGACTGAAAGAGGAGTGATGGTAAATTTTTAAAAAATTATGTCATTCGCTTGGCATTGGCAGCATGAGCCCACTTTGTGATAAACTTGGCCTTTGACTTTGAATGTTGAATTAAATTGTTGACCATTTGCAGCATTATTTTTAACTATTTCTGTTGCTCCGAACGATGTCATTTGGAAACATGAATTGAACGTTCGAATTGACTTCAGGAACAGGTTAGATTCGGGATCCGTACCGATAAGTAAACCGTTCAATAGTTCAGGTGGTGTTTCAATTTCCGGTAGGGTTGCACTTTTCCTGACGCGCAACACATCCCGGCTGTCTCATTTTTTAAAATTTAAGCGCATTACAATGCGGACATTCCTTGTCCATCGCACCAATTGTCACATTCGAATGAGCGTAATATTTAACATTGGGCTCATACTCGAATGCTAGACGACGGAATGAATTGGATGTAAATGCTCGTTGGGCGTTGTTCGTCATTTGCTCTGAGTGTGTCAAATAGGAATCGACACGCTTGTCTTTGTTCTAATCGTCTTTGTAGATTTTGTTTAACTCGTACCTCTTGAGATTGTGATTTACGCAACTGTGCCATATTCACGCGCATATCTTCATTATTCTGTTGGATTTGTACGTCTGTTCTTTGAACTAATCTATTTCGTATGGTTGTAGATTTAGTAATTCGACGGCCTAAATCAGACCCTTTGCGTCTTCCTGGCATTATTTACTGTACAAAACACACAAATAGATCAAATTGAAGTACTTAATGCTAGAAAACAGTAGTACTTAATTCTAGAAAACAGTATACTGATAATGTATCTGTTCTTTTTTTTATTTTACCTCTACCTTTCACAATTTTTCTCTTTACATTGAAAATGATTCCCGAAAATTTTGAGCGCACTGAGTATTACAGTTTTATTAATTGGCGTTTAATAATAAATAAACTAATAAATAGTAAATAAGAACTCAAAATGTCTGAAAATATGCAGAAATGGTTTATACAGGTAACACAGTAGTTGTTGGCCAGAGCTCGTGACACATGTTGAAAACTATGGATTTATATGAGATCACTTAATTAACTGAACGTGAGAGGCATCTTGAGCAAAATGGGAATAAATAATTATAGCACTGCAAATTGATGATATATTTAGTATAAGAATATACTCTTAATATGAGAGTTGCACTGAGAAAGTAAAATGATAAGTATAGGCATCACTGCTACGATCGATGCACAATCAATAATAATGCCCGAAAACGGTTTAGGCCCTTAACTTTAGTGAGTGAGGTTCTCTCTAAAAATGAACTCTGTAAAACGTTTTCATTATGTTTTATATGTTTCAGCATGTTCATAAAAAATAAATTTGGGCGATATAATTCTTCCATCATCTGTGCTTTTCGAAATATCATAAAACTCTTTCACATGGAATAAAGCTCAACAGAAATATATTATTTACAACTTTCCTGAAATGACAGTGATTTATTTATCTAATATATAAAATTCTTCTGTCACAGTGTTTGTAACCAAACTCCTCCGAAACGACTTGACCGATTCTTATGAAATTTTGTGCGTATATTCAGTAGGTTTGAGAATAGGACGTAAACTATTTTTCATTCCGATATTGCAATTAGTTGAAAGGATATTAATTAAAAACCTTAAAACGCCTAATTGTTTTACTCCTGCGGGTTGTTTACTTGGCAGAACTTCCATTCCGTTTCGGCCGAGCGGTGATCCGACGTTTTCTACCATCTTAAAATTGCCATCCAAATTTTACTGTTGAAATCAGACAAAAAATAATTACATAATCGGAAAGATCATTTATTTTGCCCCGATATGGTATAACTTTTTTTGCAAAATAATATTTTCTATTTTTTACAAATTTTTTAAAAAATGGTTGAAATTGATGCGTTTTTATGAAAATTATTTCTAAATTGTTACGTATGAATTTTTTTTCGTGTTATTAAAACGATATTCTACACTAATTAACTTCAAGCCTTTCTCGTTTAGATCCATTTATTTGAAAAATAAAATGACCAAAAACTTTTTTTCCGCGATTTTTTAAAAATTAGTCCAAATTTTTATTCAACATTTAATAACTTCGTCATTTATTAAAATTATTGTACAAAACTTTTTTCCGTGAGTAAAAAAATATTATCCGTAATCTATAGAAAAATTGAAAAAATTGCTTAAAAATTACGGATTTTAAAATTTTTTTTGTGTCTTTCGTAAAAAACCGTTTTTGCGAGAAATAATTTAAACAGTATTTTTTGCACATTTTTTTTTTTATTTAAAAGTACTTTATTTTTGCAATTAATTTGTGAAGTTTAAAAGCATTAACTTAAAAATTATGCCCCAAAAATAAATAAATAAAAAAAAAAAAATACGCGATTTAACAGTTAGCCAAATCTTGGAGTCGAAAAATAGTTTTGCGCCAAAGACCTTTGAGCTGTTTAACCGTCGACCGCATCTAACTCAAGGGAAACACTAAAAAGTTCTGCCTTAAACAGGGGGAATCAGTAAATTTGGCGAGTAAAAAAATGCGAGTGAAAAAGTTATTTTTGCTTCAATTTTCGTCATTTTTTCTATAGATAATTTTCAAAATTAAATCATTATAGATGTTGATTAAGGTGACAAAATGTATTCAATACATTTCTGAGACTCATTTAAAATATTTATCAGTATCAAAATTTTTGTTCTCTTTCATAAAACTTATAGTTTACTTTAAAATAATGCCTAATGTATAATTCTTTTTTTGACATATAATTTCATAATAAAAACGCAAAATCTGCCCATTTCGAAATTTTTTTTTGAATTATTCAGTTATATAAGCATAACTTCCTTAGAAACAAATAAAAGCTATGTTCAAATAAAAAATTCTTCATTATTAAAATTGCGTGTTATTAATATATCAAAAACCACTAAATTGGCATGTCACAATTAATTGCTAAATGAATATTTTTAATCAATATTAGTATAAAATAATTAATTAATTTTGTTTTGTATTTATGATTTCTTCTAAAATGAATAAATATAGATGAATTTAAGTGAAAATGATTCTTAAAAAGTTCATTGATCATTTAGAATCAGTGATTAAAAAAATAAAATGCCGAAAACTATCTTTTTTTTTAAGAATTTTAAATTTTTTTTTTTTTTTTACAAAACAATGATATTTTGCATATTTTATGATTTTTTTATAAAATGAATCAAAATCGTTGCGTTTAAATAAAAATGATTTTTAAAACTTTAAGAATCAGTGATTTAAAAAATAAAAAGCCAAAAACTTTTTGAACAAATTTTAACAAAACACTCAAAATACTTAAAACAATCATTTAATAATTTCTTCTTTTATAAAAATAATTGCATGAAACTTTTTTCCAGTGTGTCGAATATTTCAAAATATCCTCACAATTTTACTTCAAGATTTAAAATAGCAGTAAAATTTTGTAATTTGAAAAATTTCTACTTTTCTGTCTTTTTTCAACATACAACTATTTTTAAAAAGGCTACATTTTCGTTTCCGGGGACTAAAAAATTGCAACGAAAGAATTGAAAAGTGAGTGAGTGATTTATAAATTCGCACTGTTCGCCTATTCGAGGGTTTTTAGCGACGGACCTCGAAATTTTCAACCATGTTCAAGTGACGAGGACGACACCTGAGCTTTCACCCCTCTCTCCTAATTACCACACCACACCAACGCAAGAACAAATATCGAAAAATAGAGTTTTAATGTCATAGTTAAAGAAATCACTCACATCGCGCATACACACACATAAGTGCTATCGTCCTGAGGGAAACAGGAAATTCCCATGGGGATTAAGTTATTCACTGGTAAAAGCCCGTGCAACGCCGGGCTAAGCGGAGAGGAAAGAAACAAAGAAGTAAAAGTAATTTCGAGAAATAATATTGGAAGTGCTGATTTTGTGAAGAGAAGGGAAAATGTTAAACGAGAAAGCCATGACACGCACTCACGGGCGATACACTCACATCGTACGCGTCACACCCACACAAAAGTTCTGACGTCAGAAAGAAAGGAGGAAATTAACATGGGGATTAAGTTATACCCTCGGTAAAAGCCCGTGCAACGCCGGGCCGGGTCAGCTAGTCTTCCTATAATTTTTCTCTGGGTCTGGGTTTTCTTTTTTCTTTGACAGAGTTGTATTTTCACATCTGGCGCGAAACCGATTTTCGACGCCAAGCGAAACAACAGACAGGAGTTTAAAGGTTTTTAATTAATATATTCTCAACTAATTGCAATATCAGAATGAAAAATAGTTTACGTCCTATTCTCAGACCTACTGAATATACACAAAAATTTCATAGGATTTGGTCTAGTCGTTTCGGAGGAGTTTGGCTACAAACACTGTGACACGAGAATTTTAGATATATATTATATATATATACCATATATTTATATACCATGTGGTTATAATTAAACTTCCCCTATAAACGGCCTCCACCAGTGCAAACGAGTGAATGGAATGCAATGAAATTTTGTACATGGGCTATACACGAAATTAAAAAAAATAGTTACAAATTGTCCACCAGAGGGCACTTTTTCGAAAAAAAA
>BMAO01019392.1:0-53218 GCA_019973975.1 Trichonephila clavata
ATTACGTAGCGTGCTACATATAAATTATTTTTAGTTGGGGCCGTAAACGAAAGAAAATAATTTTGGAACTTAATTTTAATAAATTTAGACAACACAAATACAAATCGTGTCGTTATTGATGTAGAACTTTCATAAAATCTAACCAAGCGGTCTGTCGGCTCAAATATTTTTCTTCACAATTCTCTTAGCATGCTAATAATCCCCTTCTACCACACCAACGGGAGGACGTTTGAGCTCGACAGATTTGCAGAACGTGCATCGCTTCCACATGGCGGGTCTTGCGGTACTGCTCGAACTCGTAAGTGTCAGTCACGACTTACAACTCATCCACCAGCTACCGCGGCCACTTCTTCTTTAAAAGCTGGCAGCTAACAGCGTCCAGTTTGAGGTTTCAACCGCTAAAAAGGGAAGTTCCAACAGAATGAAACAAATGATCATCTTGAATTTAATCTGTTCGTATCGAAGGTATTAATAAGGGGAGGTTATGTCTACCTCCTTCCATAGACCAACAGATTTTCAATTTTTACCGTATAGATTATCTCAGGTGATTTTGCCCTACGTGATTTTAGAATATAGCCCTCCCTTTGTGGTTTGATCCAAAAGGGAAGTTCCAACAGAATGAAACAAACGATCATCTTGAATTAATCTGTTCGTATCAGTTGCATACACAAGGAGGTTAAGGGGTTCACCCCTCCCTTCCATAGACCAACAGATTTTCAATTTTTACCGTATAGATTATCTCTAGGTGTTTTGTCTACGTGTATTTTAGAATATAGCCCCTCCCCCTCTTATAAGAAAGGTCTGGGTACGCCACTAGTTCACAAATAAGTGAATATCTGTGTTGCTGCATCTGCTTTGTTAACTATTTTCCCCCCCCCCCGCTTATCAAGTTGAGTTTGTCCATTAGTTCTTTTGATACAAAAAGAGCAATTTAGTTTTTAGTTTATTGTATAATTTGGTCTAGAAACAATTCGAAGTCTAGACACTATAATTAATCCGAGAAACTGCTGGACTGTAATTTGAATATTTTGAATAAGCAAAATGAAGTGACGGAAAATGAGACGTTTATTCAACAGGTACAAAGAAGGAACTGTATACAAAAACCGTGCATGAAAACATTAACAAACTCTGGTTAGAATAATAATTGATACATTGAAACTTTTTTTTGTACGAATATTCATTTACATGTAAATACCATACAAAAACCACAACAAAGAACAACCTGCTGGAAAACTTAATCAAATGCTTAACTTTGTTTCACGAGGGGGGATGAGTAGAGTCTGTATTGTGTTTATACCTGCGAAGGCCGCAACCTTTGCCTACATCTTTTAGAACGTGCAAACACACTCTCTTCACAACGCATTCATATCACACACCCTACACCCAAACACCAATCGTGACACTTCGAACGCCATTTCGCATTTACATTCCCCAACAATAGCGAGATCTTTTTTTTAATAACGAATATTAAAGACTTCGTGGGGTGGTCGGTTGATAGTGATATGAATCACTTGAAAGAATTCAACGCCGGAGGGGGACGTTTTAGTGACAGAAATAATTCATCGAACGTGATCCAGAAGAAACAAAGGCGAGGCGTGTTAGGGACATCATGTGAGCTCTGCCCTGTACGTAGATCCTTTGACAGGAAAGTGGTGATAGGCCGGAGACAAAGCTTTTTGAGTCACAATCGTATTTCTCATTCATATATTCATTATAGTAGTTAAGGAAAGAAATGCTTCAAGTGGCACGCAGGGTCCTTGTTGATTAGCTTCGAATTTATATGCACGATTGTGCTTTTCTTTGGATGCGCCTTGTTGTGGTTTTCTTTCATCTTTTTTTAATGAATGAGAGATCTTATCTGGTGATATTTTTAAGAGCGCGTCAACCCTTCATATTTTGTTTTACTTGTTTGTTTCGAACTTGTTTGTCACTGTTTTGAGATTTTATATCGGCGTTTAAAAATCGTGATGCATCCCCAGGGGGCTGTCAAAAATATGAAGGAGTTCACAAAAAAATGTATTTTGAGGTTCATAGCATTAAATGGATTCTCAAGATGAAATATTATTCATAAAATAACTTAATGCTAATAATAATAAAAGGACAGATTATTTTTTAAAAAAATATAACGGTATCAGATGATGATGCCTACCATCGAGTTGCTTCAACCCTTTGCGGCTTTGAATCACATCATATTTTAATGCTTTTTAGCGCGTTTTTCACGCAGTGGAACAAAAGCGCTATTAGGACGCAAATTTCGTTTTCATCTTCGTCTTCGTTCCATATTTTGTCGTACCTTTTTCTCAGCCAATAAGCAACCAACTGACCTCGGGTTTTCGGCATTTGGTCGCATTTGTGCCCTAGATGAGCCGAATCATATTTAAATTTTCCCATAGTTTTCCCGAATTTCCCTACAAATTTTCCTGAATTTCGCTAGTTTATAACAAAATTTTCTCAAATTTTACCTAGTTTTCAGCAAAATCGTACCAAATTTTCCATAAAATATTTCAAATTTTCCGAGTTTCCATGGAATTTTCCGAATTTTAAACAAGATTTTCCTTATCTCGGGATTTTACCAAATTTATCCCAAATTTTACTGAGTTTACACAAAATTTTATTGAGTTTACACAAAATTTTCGCGAGTTTTCCTCAAAATTTCCCCCGAATTTTCACGAGTATTCCACAAAAATTTCCTGAGTTTTCCATAAAATTTTCCCGAGTTTTCCACAAAATTTTCCGAATTTTCCACAAAATTTTCCCAGAATTTTTTCATTTCAACTCAATAGTAGTACATTTAAAGGAGTGGTGCAGTTCTTCTCTTCTTTCTGTTAGTAAAAAGTTCATTACTTGCATTATTATAAAGTACATGTGAAAAACGCGCTAAAATTACTTGGCCATGCCAATGATTGATATCTTGTTTCAGACAAAAGAGTTAACCATATCAAAGGGTTACGATGTTTAAAAAATACTTCCAAGGAATAAAGCATTAAAAAACTAACACTTTCTTGATATAATATGCTTTTAAAATTAAGTTCTTTGTGGTGAATAACATTGAACAATAAATTAATAACAAAATTTAGATGTGGTTAGGTGTTAATTCATTTTTAGCTAAAACGTGGACCTTTTGGAGCATAACTAATCTTAGAAAAAAAAGTTTAGGATATTTCCGATTACAAAATACTCGTATTGTCTGGAAAATCTTTTTAGTTCAGGTATCCGACTACTTGCGACAACTTTAAAAAAAAATGGAGATATGGAGATATTTTGTCGTTTTCAGATTTGGTTAGTACATTTTAAGAAAATTTGCTAAAATTAAGAAGAGAAAAAAAAATTGTTATTTCTAAAACGGGAAAAATGGGTAAAAATTTACAAAAAATAACATAAACTGGGTACTATTCTGTACCAAAAGTTTATGAACAAATTCTCAATTTTTCAATTCTGAAGTGTTCCTATGTTATACATTTTTGAAATGACCTTTAGGATTAGAGATATTTTAATTTTTACAAAAACTAGAGCACTTTATCTCAGTTATTATATGAAATTGCTTGAAAAAATAGTGATTCTATTCACACAAGGGACTGTAAATTTTGTAATAAAACACAGGTTGATAAATCTGAAGGTTAAAACACACAAAAAATTTCACTCAATTATTTTCCAAGCTTTTTGAGCAACCTCTGTCCCGTTTGAGTATTTAAAAAAAACACACATTTCGAGTAAAACGCATTTTAAAGTATGACGTCTTGTTTAAAGTAATGCATCTGTTTTTACTAAAACACTTGTAGTTTTTGCTCTAGTGGACGGAAAATAATAAAATTGGTACTTTTATAAAACTAATAAGATGGTCCATAAAATAAAATCATAAAAAATTTGTCAATTTTTGGTGAAATTCCCAATTTGAGGGTAGTTGGATACCCTTAAAGGAGAAAATAAAAAAATTCTCAAACAGGAAATAATTGTTTAATTGACAATTAATCTAGAAAAAGGATGTCAAAAATCAGTCAACTATGATCACGTACGCATATTGTTTCTCGTTAATCTTAATCATTTCCTGTAAGGAAGGCATCTGACAACAAGTTGAAATTACCCAAATTGATTTGAGAAACATGATTCAAAGTTTCAAGTACTCAATGGCTCCCTCAGTCACTCAATCGCAACACAGTTGAGTATTTGTGCGACGAATTGAGCAGATTCAGAGCTGCCATTTCGTTAACACGGGTCAGTATACATGCTCGACGATTTTAGGAACTAGTAAAGTCCAGAACATTTGCTTTCATAAAGGTTAGAGGCGGTCTTTTACGCGATAGTAATAGTGAATAGCAGGGGCTGCTTAATTTTTGGTCACTGAGTGTATATGATATGACAAGTAAGAAATGTAAACCAAAAGGAAGCAGTAATAAAAAATATCACAAAAGAAATGAAAAGGTTTAGTTGACAATGATGTAACTACTATGCTTATTTAAATTACTTTATTTAACTAAAGAATTAGTTACCCCAAACATATGGGCATCCAAGCAAAGATTTTGACCTCAGTGGCCGGTGGCAAACAAGATTCTGGTGAATTTGGCGGATAGAGCGCTGAATGCGTAACTCTATCACACCACCAAAACCGCGCCACAAGTCATAAACAAATTTGTTGTTAAAATCTCTTAGTCCGGGGTGGGCATTAAGTCGTTCGCGATCGACCGGGGGACCACCACGATATTTTGGGGTGACCACCTTCACAAAGACTTAATAATCGTTCCATCGTACGATGGTCAGGAAATACCGTATTTATTCGAATCTAAGCCGCCCTCGATTCTAAGCCGTACTCCGAAATTCTCAACAAGATTTTGTGGAAAATTGAAAAAATAGTCTAAAATTAATTTATCGATTATCCAATTTTACGAAATTAAAATAAATTTAAAAGGAAAACTAAAGAACTGAATAATTAGTTATTTTATCAGTATTAAAACTTTCAAAAACGTGCATGAAGCTGTATATATAAAATGCTATAAACATCCATCCATTTTTTCCCCTTCGATTCTAAGCCACGCCCAATTTTCAGCAGCATTAACAGGGCTTAGATCCGAGTAAATACGGTATCATAAAAATACGGAGGAAAAAATCGAATGATAAGAGAAAAAAAAAATTTCGATGAATAGAAAATGACACATCACTATTTGGACACCATTTACGAAGAAAAGCACAAAATGTTCTTGGTTCCGCGAAAAGTTCGCGAAATAGAGAAATTCATAAAATAGAGGCTCGTAAAATGGAGGTCCAACTGTATTGCTTACTTTCTTTTAGTTCACTACACCTACGCCACTGGGTGGACCGCAACACCTTGAAAAATTAGAAGTAGCCGGTACCCTGGAAAAGTCTGCCCACCCCTGCTCTTAGTCTATTCTCAATGACTTTAATTTAAAGCAAACATAATATCATAACTTACTACGATGTCTCGCTCCAGAACGTAATCAGAAAAATACCTCTAATTAATTTCTTTAAGAACAAATTATTTTCTAACAAATTTTCTCCATTGAATAAACATACGGTCAAAGCTCCCACAAAAGTAATTAAAACAAAAGAGAGAAATTATGTGTCCCGCGAAAAACACAGGAAGTTATTACGGGCGCCTTTGAAAATATATTGGCAAATTATAAATCAGATATCCATTACAATGTATTTAATATATTTCTGAATCAAGAAAAGAGGTGATTGTATGTCTTAATGGTGCATTTAGAGGTTACAACAATGAAAATTACATTTTTAGCTAATAGAATAATTTATTATTCAAGTCACACTATTATTTTTTTGGTGTGTGTTCTTTGTTTCAATGCCCGTGAAAAAGATTCCATAAAAAATAGAACAATATTGCGCAGTCTGAAAGAAGTTTTTTAACGAAACAACGCAGCGTTTTATCGGATCTTTTTCACTGAGAACATTCATATACCTCCATTTACGGATGAAAACCGATCAAACACAGAGTGGTCAGAACGAATTATATTTGCTTTAGGACTGACTACATGGGAACCGAAATTTTATTCAACATCGAACACAAAACAAAAAGAGAGAAAGAGAATAATAAACAGAGAATATATTCTCTTTGTCAACATAAGATGCGGGTTGGCGTATGCCTTTTTGGTTTATTTTTTACCCTCTAGTTTTTTTTTATTTGTTCCTCTTTTTATAGATTTTCCTTTTACTGAATTAGTTCGAACAAGCCACACAGATACCGTAACGGATTAAGGTAGTAAAAGTTGGATTCTAGCGCGTGCGCAATGGGATGGCATGTTTTGTATAGTAAGAGTTCTGTTAAATGTTTTTATTTATTTTGGGGGCATATATAAGCTAGTGTCTATTTTATTCTTTCTGAATAATTTGAATTTTTAAGTAACATTATTGTAACGAATGAAAAAATTTGGGAGGGGGAGTAAAAAATAGTATGAAGGGCACAATTTATTTCAATTATTATATGTATTATTTATCCTATAGAACGCGCGCGAATTTTACTCGCATCACTTTTAGAAGTTTATGTGTGTTACAATCAGGTAACAGTTTTAGAAACTAGATTTCAAGTTATTTATAACAGTTCATAATAAAATATAGTGTTGTAATGTATCTTTATATAGTATTGTAAAAGTAAAAATGTGTTTTCAGAATATTGACTATATACTTATTGATAAAACTTATTTTTATTTTAATTTTAAAATAGAATTTACTTTCTAAAATATCTTGAAATTTATTAAATCAGTTAAGCCTAAAACCCTTTTACTAAATTAATTAAGCATTCTAATATACCAATTTAAGGTATTTGACTATATTCGAAGCCATTTTTTTAAATTTTTCTTGAAGCCCGGACGGATTATTCTTAATTTAACTTTTATGCACAGTAATACAGAATGCAATTAAAAAATGTATACATATATATGTATATATAATCAACTATTTTCAAAAAATTAAAATTATAAAGGGCTTTTAATCAAATTTTGAAAATTTTTCAGATGTTCCACCTTAAGTTATATTTTATGTTTTAAAAAAATTGTTGCGAGATATACGTTTTAGAATTATTTCTCTTTACTATCGAGAGGAATAAAAAGGCAGAATAATTTCTATGGAGTAAAAAAAATCATGATTTTTTTAAATCTAAAATAGGATTTTTATTGATATTGGGAACCTTAACAATTTATTTTAATAACGTCTTTTTCATAATACATCAAAAATGGGTTGAAAACTAATGAGAACTTTTTTTTGATATTTTTAAGTGTATGTTGTGTGTTGTTGCCAATATCGCTGATTTGACAAGATTTACGACGGCGAAACGGAAAAGTACCTCAAATTCTAAACCGCGTACTTTTAAATTAAGTGCATTTTTTTTATCAAATTCTTTTTGTTTACTTTATTATTGTAGATAAACACGTACTTTTTAAATAGAAGTTTCTACAAAAAGCAAAGTTGGCAACAGCGAAGTGGATGAACTGATTGGCTGGAAACACATAATTGCCTTTATCATGTGATTATGACGTCACATGAATTTAAACGATTGAAAATGTTATTATACTAGTCAATAATATTATCGCAGAAGTTCAGTTTCATCATAACATATTTTATTTTCTAGATGCAATTATTTTTCTTGATTTTTACATTTAAGTCCATTGGTAGTTAGCATATCATGCTCAGTCACCCAATTTTTACTGCCCCGACCCACCGAAATACATTTACTCAAATAGCAGAAACTGTAAACAGCTCGATATCTAATGTTAGGTTACGAATTCACACAAAAAGCCATTAGTGAAAACACGACTGTCAGAAAACGAAGGGGAGATAATGATGATGATTTTGAGATCTTTAATCGTAAAAGAATTAATGTCATAATGGTGTTAAAAAACTTTTTTGCCTGTTTTCTTTAATCATTTAATGAACCCGGTGAAGAAAAAAAAAAGATGCAAAATAATTTAATTGTTTTCTCTCACGCAGGGGCAATTACGAACGAGACGAAATTATTTTAAATATCAATCGCTAGATTTAATTTTCTGGTAATTATTACTTTTATGCTTTAAATAAAAATAATATGGTCAATTAAAATTCTCATATGTTATTAAAATATTTATTGACTTTAAAAATTAATTTTAGAAAAATGGCTATGAATATTATAACACAGTGGTTTATAAATATTGTTACGTAGATCGGGGTTCGAGGATTTTATGCAAAAGCAGTCGTAAGCAACAAGACAGTTCTTTGCGAGCGATGCGTATTTAATGGCGTAAATCAATCCTTAAAAATACAGGATTCAACAGCAAAGTTCACAGAATAAATAACAGAAGGATTTCACACCTTCAACAGCACTCAGACACAATAAGCAGTGTCTAAAATACACGTATGTAAATGATTATTCACAAGCACAGCCGAGCTGATTAAGTTCAAGGCAAGTCTACTAATCGCTAATCAAAACAATGCTTACTACTCGCTGGTTGAAATCAAACTGACTGTTGCAGAGAGTATCGCTCTATTTATATCCGGGGCCGAAACTTCTGGAAAGATGCGCTCGCGTCACAGATCGTGAAATTAGTGGATGTTTCTAGAAAAATCCAGAGGGTCCCGAACTCGCCAAGTTGCTCGCCAGTGTCGCCAAAAATCATGCCAACTTGGCCCTATCGCCAATATTTCGCCATGTTCCCATTGAATCGCCATTATAACGTAAGGGACGGCGTTGCTTGTGAATATTACAATTTTAACATGAAATAAATATAGCATAGAGGAATATAAAGGCATTGCACATCCAAATACAAATTATTTACATTATTTTATACAAAATTCGTAACAATATTAATATTGAAATGTACATATGCCTACTTAAATTAATAACCTTACAGGATTATTGCCGTCCCATTTCTACGTATTTTAATTTGAATATATTGGCAACATGTATAGTTTTACATTTCACTTTGTTTACTGGCAACAGAAATCATTTGGTTGTTCTTGTACTGAATGGCGCTTGTCGAACAAATTTCTTAGATTGAAACATTAAACGTATTAAAAAACTGTTACTGATTAAAAAGCGTCTTGATTAAATAAATTATCAGGAACTCATCCCTATATATGAGTTACTTTATAATATAAAATAATTTAGCTTTCTTATATATATATCATTTTCAAACGTAAAATATTGCATATGATTCAGTTTTATTGGAAGTATTAATTAATATTTGATAAAATGGCTTGTACTGCTTAATATATGGAATAAGGATCTTCCTTTGTCATTTCGTGCGTCTTTTTTAGTTGTGAACCTTCAAACTAATCTTCAATGAAAAAATACATTCACATATTTGTTTTCAAGCATATTGTCAAGTGGGTGATTAAGTGTTAAAAGATCCAAATAAATAACAAATAGGCTCTTTCGAAGTAAATAATAATTTATTTTGGAATTCTCTAATAATTGTAGTAGATTTTCTTCAAACAGGAAGCAATTAACACATACGTACACACCCATACAATAACACAGACTCAAAGATCACACAAATATTGAACACATTAATTAAAAATCGTAATCACAATTTCGCATTGGACTATTGAAACGCAGTCACATATTTGACAGCAATGTCATTTCCCTGCTTGTCTTTGGGTTGGTTGGGAAGAACCTTCTAGAAGTTTCTAAAAAAAATGCTTAATCGTCAAATAATCATCCTAGAAACTACTTAATTTTTCTAGGTGCACATTTTTGTCACCAAATTTGGCGATTTGGTAATGTTTAGCCACCAAATATGTTGCCAAAAAGTCATTCCTATTCATTGAGTATTATGCAGAGTATTATCTCTTGGCCTACAAACTAACTTACCCGCCACAATACTCTTTCGGCAGAGAAGCAAATAGAGTCTAAAATTTTCGTCACAATATATTCACAAGTTATTTGTTTGTAAGATATAATACAAATAATTTTTTTTAAAAAAAACTAATCTCTTAATATTTTAAAGTGTCAAAATCTATATGATTTAATAAATTTTTAAATATACTGGCCTTACTTTGCATATTTCTTGATTTTCATTTAATACTTGGATTTTTTTCCACGAATAGTAAAACGTAATTAAGATGGTTTAGCTGCAATCGTTGTTGTTTTTTGTTTGTTTGTTTGTTTGTTTATAATTCGAAACGTGCAATCTGTCGAAATTAAGTGAAATTTTTTACAAAGTAAGAACAGCACATTCTTTTCGTAATTGCTTCGAATCGAAGACATTGGATTTTTCGAGAATTTTTTTTTCAAAGCTTTCTTAAACTAAACATTCGTAAGATACTCGAAGTTATATATCATTTGGAACAAATTAAAAAAAATTAAGTATAACAAATTTTTATTCAAGTAAGAACCACATATAAATTGAAGAACAAATATTTTATTATTAAAAGGGATATATTTCAGTTTAAAAACAAAACAAAGGAAAGTTTTTTTAAAAAAAAAATCGGACAGCTTGAAAAAAATGAAATATTTAAAAGGAAACAAATTTTATTTAGGTTGCCTTCAAATATGGCATTAAAATTGAGTTGTCTAAATATTTACTTTAGGTTAAATAGCACATAATAAAAAATGAGTTTTTATTCATTTTTCTTTGTAATCATATGAATATCGAAACTCTGAATAGATTCTATCTATTCGGCAAAAGAAAAAAAGGACAAAATATGTTTACTGCAAAAATATACCAAAACATTTTAAAAACAGGGATATTGTGCGTTATTATTTTTTAAAAAAATATTAAAGATGCATACAGAATATTAAAAATCTAAACAAAAAATTTTGAAAAAAGGAATGTTTACTTCATGCATAAATAAGTATTAACCCCATATGTAAAGTTTAAGTATAAATTGTAAAATCTGTAATTGGAAGAATACAACATATAAAAAATCACATGAAAAGAAATAGAATATTACATTGTTTTTATAAATAATAAAACTTTTCCGTTATTTATTTGAACTTATGCCAGAAATAAACATTTTTTACAAATTCTAAAAAAATTTTCCATCTCAATTTTGAATGGTTGCAAATTACAATAAAACTACAACATAAAGGAGGTAAATAAGCGTAAAAACTCGGATTTTGAATAAAAAACGCATATTTGATTTTTATTTATGTATTTTAATTTAGTTTTTTGCTCCATTTAGAATGCCTTTAGCGGCATCCAAAATGGAAGATTATTGTTTGTTATTAATTTGATCACGTATTCCATGTCTTGTATTTAAACGTGATTGGTGTAGGCGTTTCTGAAAAATGGCGCAGGTGATAGAATAAAAAAAAAAAGTTCTTTTAGCTATAAGCCTTACTTTGGGTGCCGAAGTTTCCTAATATGGAGACAAGATGAACTGAAGAGATATTTCATGATTTAAGATCACTTGATGAAAATAAATGTAAATCCTCGATCAGAATATGATATACAATTTTTTCCCCCAGCTGTATATATTGCTCATTTTTCACCTGTTTAGCATTTCTTAAATAAATAAATAATTTTGTATTACATTGTGTTTGAATAATAAATTTATTTCACATCAAAGGATAGTTTTAAAAATATATTATCTAAGTTTCGAAACAACAATGTGTATAAGTCTGTTTGTAAACTTAAGGATAAGAATTTTGAATTATTCGAATTATTGTGTGTGTGTATGTTTTTTTAAAGGAATGATTGGATTGGAATTTTAAATGTAAAACTGTTTTCATATTGTTTTATTTATTGTTTTCTTTCTATTTTACCGATGTGCTAGCTTTTTTGTATTTTTATTTGTTATTGTTTATTTCATTGTCACTTGGACGTTGTTTTTTTATTATTATTGTTTTGGACTTGCGCGTTTATTACTTTTCTTGCTGTTGTTATTTATTTTTCTTCTTTTTGTGTTCAATACGATAATCACTTGTTTTTCATTATAATCCTTTTATTTTAGCATTAATGTACTTTGCTTCCTTTTGTTAAAAAATTTTTGTGCATAGAGTGTGATGATTATAAATTCACTAAAAAACATTAAAGATATTCTCCCATTTCTTACACGATGCTCCAAAAATTTTTTAAAATTTTTACTAGCGTGAAAAACTGTAACTTTTTTCTATTCCGATAACTTTTTACGATGTAACAGATTTCACTTCTTTCCAAACATTTCAGCATTGTTTTGAATTATATTATCGTGTAAGACCTTCCTTTATTACTTAGTAATCTTTTTTAAAAAAATATTCTAATGTTTTCTTTATTATCAAAGAGAACGAATCTACTTTTTAATATATATAAAACAAGATTGCAGGTTTAAAGGTATATTGCATATATATATATATGACTTTCTTACTGCTAAATAGTCTCTTCATTCTTATAATATCGATAATATATATACAACACAATAAAACCTTCCTTTTCCGAGTTAATTAACAATGAATTCATAGTGATAACTTTAAATCAACAAACAGTGGAATTGCAAGATTTAAAACAAGTAATATAAAAAAAAATTTAAGTCAATTCCTAAGAAGATCAACGAAAAAAATTTATTTTTGTTACTTTTATTAAATAGCTACAATTAATATAATTTGCATATACATATAACAGAATCACAACATTAAGGGGCAATTATTTTTTATTAATTATCATTAAAGTATTGTATTGTCATCCAAAACAATCAATCGTGTATATAAAATTTCAGCTCATTTTAATGCTTTGAAACGTGAGGGAGAAAAAATCTTTTAAAGTTTTGACCCTAGTCACTAAAAATGAAGCCAACGTGGCTGTATCTGTAATTGTTTTCAATTTATTTTATATAATTATAATTAAATTATCGTATTGTTACCCAAAAGAAATAGTGTATAGAAAAATTTCAGCTCAAATGAGCGCTTTAAAATGTGAGAAAAAACCATTTCAAGTTTTGACACAAGTCGCCAAAATGGTCGCTAAAAAGGATGCCAACTTGACTGTATTTGTAATTCTTTGAATAATTAATTTTAATCAATTAATTTTTATTCATTATAATTTAGTTACTGTATTGTCATCCAAAATAATCGTTTATATAAAATTTCAGCTCAATTGAGTGCTTTGAAATGCATTTGATAAACTATTGAAAATTTGAACAAGATAAATATATACATAAATAAATATATAGAGAGAAAGAACTAATAGTAGGAATTGAAAAATATTATACTGATTCAAGTTTAGATTGACATATTTATACACTTAATGTAAAAGAAATTTTTAAAAATTTTGAACATTAAATGTTAAAAAATAAATAAATGGCTTACCAAAAATTTTTTTTGCATAATTATTCTGAGGAGTAGATTTATTTACAAAAAAGTTACGAGTAAAAAAAGATGTAGATATAAAGAAGGCGTTTTTCTTTTTTCAATCTCCGATTCGAGTGGCTAAACAGCAAGACAAAAAGAAAGATGGTGAGAATACGTGCTGGATGATCTTTCTAACCACGAATTTTATCACTGTCGGAGCGAATTCGCCCATTCAAGTCAGCTCTAAACACGTAAACATGGCTTGAACATTTGATGTTAGCGTTATTCGCAAAGTCACTGCGAAGAACCATTCAAGAGAGAGAGAAAGAGAAATGTTAATTTCTGTGAAGGTTTTGTGACAATAAAACCCCCAAAATGCTGCTGTAACTCAAAATCCTCAGGAGCATTTAAAAAGGATTTATCTGATTACCCGGCGTATAGCCCTTACTTAGTACCAAGTGTGATTTCCATCTCTTATAAGAACTGAAGTTCTAGCTTGGAGCCTAAATCTTCCAGACCAATTAGGAGCTTTAAAACAACATTCAGGGAATTTTCACATCTCTGGTGGCAACATCCAATTGAAAAGTTTGTCCACCGATACAACAAAAAAAAATTTAATCTTCATTGCAAGCATGTTCAAAAGTAACCATGTTTGTACATAACTTTTGGTAATAAATTCATTTTTTCCCTTTCTATTCTTGTTTTTTTATTGTGACTTATCGAAAGCTGAAAATATACGTTCTTCGAATAAATGATTGGACATTTTCAAGAAAAATAATTAGATAAATGGACTAAATTCATGAAGGCCATATAATAAATACAATCGTTTGTACTTTTTTGAATTCGAAGCTGACAATATACTTGCACTTGTGGTTCTCTACTAGTAAAATGTAAATAAAATTTCAAATTCGATTATTGGGTAAAGATGCTCACGTGTAAAAATTCTTCTAAAAGATTTTCAAAATTTAAAGAAAAATTCTTGTATTATAAGTGTACTTTTAAATCAAGTGCACCTATGTGTGTTGTCATTGTTAACAAACATGTATTTTTTAAAAGAAGTTTCTGCAAAAAGTAAATGTTTAAAACAGCCAAGCTCACGAAAATGAAACACGTGATTGTACTTATCATGTGACTATGACGTCACTTGAATTTAGCCCATTGGTAGCAAAAATGCATTTCTCCCAAATAATTATTACAAAATATCGTTACGAATTTTGTGTGAAATAGTGTAAAATCTGTATTTGGATGTGTAATGCGTTTATATTACTCCATGTTATATTTAATTTATGTTAAAATTGTAATATATTTGCGAGCAACGCCGTCCCTTACGTTATAATGGCGATTCAATGAGAACTTTGCGAAATCTTGGAGATAGAGCCAAGTTGGCATCAGTTTTGGCGACCAATTTGGCGAGTTCAGGACACTCTGGATTCTTCTGGAACTTTGTGGAGAAATCCACTTATTTTAAGACTTATCACGCAAGCGGATCCTATCTCGAAAGGTCCGCGAGGCCTATAAATAGAGAGATGTTCGCCGAAAATCAGTCAGTATGGTTTTGTTCAGCGATTAATCAGTATTTTTTGACTAGCGATTAGTAGGCTTGCCTTGACCGTGATTACCGATTACTGCGGTTATTCAATAAGACGAGCGGTGCTTGTGAGTAATCTTTTACGTACGATGTATTTTAGTCACTGATGATTGTGTCTGAGTGCTGTTGAAGGTGTGAAGACCTTCTGAGATTTATTGTGTGAATATTGCTGCTGTATCCTGTATTTCTAGGATTGGATTTTCGACAATAAATTCTCATCGCTCTTAAAGAACCGTCTTGTTCTTTTCGAACTGATTTGCATAAAATCCTCGAACCCCGATCAACGTAACAATATTTTCCAATAATAATATTAACTTTCTTCTAAACTATCACTGGTTTACATCCCGTTTCTTATGTCGACGAATGACAGTTTACTATTTTTTTTATGCTTGGTCATATAATTTTACTTCTTATTTTCGCTAAAGTGATACTTTTTTTAAAAAAAAATATTCTTATAAAATTTTACAGACTGTTTAAAGGAGCAATATAGACAAAGTTTATGAAAAAAATAAAGGGTAAAAGAATATAAATGGAAAATAACTAACTGTCTCCGAGCGAAACAATGACCATAAAATATTAAAGGAAAAAAATCGTTTGCTGCATTGTACTTGATAGCTATCGCTCAATGGGTCGTTCTGTCGGAAAGCCAAACGATATTTTACGAGGCGAGACAAATAAAATCTGCCGTAATTACCAATCACAATGAAGACCTGTTTCCTCTTCACCTGCTCGACTGAAAAAAACACACCATTCTAGTTGAGTTTCTTACCCCCCCCCCTTCCATCCTTCTATTTAACTCTTTTTTTTTTATTTATAAGGGTAAATATTAATCTTTCCCCCTTTTGTGTGTTTGATTGTTTTCTTTAAACAAAGTGTATATAAAATTATGTTTTACTAAGATTAAGTAATTCGAAAAAAAATAGAACATTAATCTTAGAGAAAAAATGGATACATTTAAAGTACTTATAATTTAATAGTCTTGTGAGTTAATAGTGATTTAGAATGTTTTTTTATGGTTTTGATATAAGTGGGATATTTAAAATAAAAATATGAAGACAATGTGAAATTTTGCATTTTTTTAAGGGAATTTGAATATGATCATTTCGCTAAGGAGTTTTGCAAATAATTTCGTGAACTTCATGCAGTATTTTGATTGCATTTTTATAATATTTACCATGTTTCATTAATATCGAATATATGGTTATTTCATTAGAGATCATTACAAACTATTTTACGATCAATCCTTTTTTATTTGAAAAAGGATCTAAGAGATTATCTTAATAAAATTCATATTGAAACCAGAGCACTTTTCTTTACTTTCATTTTTTTGGTGAATGAGCGTGTTTAAAAAAAAATTTTTTTTTTTAGTTATTTAGTCAAACTAAACTTCTATTTTTATAGAAGGCTTGATTACAGTTATAAATTGTGTTCAAATGTTACTTAAATTGATATTTTAGCAGGAGATGTAAATGTTATGGTTGCAAATTTACGTGGAGGAAAAGCAGCCGCGACGACAATTGTTTGAATAATGTAAGAATTATTAAAGGCCAAGGACAAACAAATGACTTCACAGAGACAAATCGCAGTATATACACTATAAGAAGTTTTATAACAAATTATTTACAACAAAGAAAATCGCAGTCGTTATAAGAAAGCTCTATAACGTTTCAGAAACGGCCTTTTAAATACTTCTACTAGCAGAAACTAAGACAGATAAAGTATCTATCCAGTGGCGTAACGGAAAATAACTGCCCCCCCCGCAAGGTCAGGTCTTGGGCCCCAAGCCGGATCTTATGTATATATATACACTCGCGGGAGAAAGTCTGCGTTCACCTACTTGTGTTTACATAAACAAAGGAAAAAAATTTGAAAACCGGAATTTGAAAAATTTTTAAAATTATATTTTACTAGCTTTTACACTCGACACCGTTCGTGTATATATCTTTAAATAAATGTCAAAGTCATAATCATCAGCATTAGAAAGTGAATAAAATATTATGATAATTTTTATTGCTTCACACTGGGACCATTAAAATTTAAAAATTCTAAAATTGAGCAAAGAAAAAACATTTGAAAACATACGAGGGGATAAAGGGGTAATAACATTAGAGAGTATTTATAATATTCATTAAAATGGGAAATCTAATGACAGATAACCTGGTAACTCAAAAAAGACGAACACTAAGACATTGTGAACGACGAACACTGTAAAATAATTTTCGATGTGAAATTCTTACGAAAGAAAAAAAGTATCACTTACCTTTTTCTTGGTTTCTACATCCTGGGATGATCTTGATCTAAAGTTCGATTACATTCTAGCGTACATACTGCAACTTCTAATAAGGAGAGTTCTTTGTATGATGCAAAAATGATTCCATGAAAAAAGAAATAAAAAACTGATACATTCCATTACGCTTTCTTCTCTCATTACGCTTCATTTGATTGATTACTCATAAATCTAGAGCAAATTTTCTTTTAAAATCCTTCCTGTGCTTTTCCAAGTATCGTAATATTATTTTACTTGAAAAAAGCATAGCAGATGTACGTTATTTATGACTTCGCAAAATGAAAATGAAATACATGGGGGGGGGGGGGACTAAAGACGGCGATTTGTTGCTTCGTGAAAAGTAAATCATATCTTTTTTTGCCTCCCTACAGTTAATGTAAAGTATATTGTAATAACAACAGTGAGAATTTTTATATCTTCCTAGCATTTTATCTGATTCTCAGTCTGATTTTTGTTTTATCTGTTAATAATTTAGGTTTAAAAAGAAAACCCGCTGAAGAAAAGTATCTCTCTTTCGTCACGGGGATTACAGCAAATAAAATTTTTTTTTATTTGATTATTGGATCAAAGACATCAAAAAGCTTATTAAAGTTTTGGTTTTGAATGACTTTGGATCGCCAATTGGAAAATCGCTTAAAAATTCGATTTTAAAAAAATGCAAGGTGAATTTTGAGAAAATCTACGTTAGTGGCGTAAGTCAGGCTTTGGTCCCCCTAGAAGCATTGGGCCCCCCCTCAGTGCGGGGATTGCGGGGGTGTAATTTATGCCACTGTATCTATCTCTCTTATCGCAATCAGTACATGACTCAACTCTCTTTTGAACTGATTCGACCATTATCTCAAAGATCCCTCATAAAGCCTCATGGAAATTTCCAGAAGGTTTGATCCAAGAGACTTCTCAATGGTACCTTGGCGATATCATATTTTTGGCCAAAATTGTCGCCAAACTGGTAACCCTGATCATATCTTCTTTGGTTGCCCTTACCTTATTTAAGTTCATTTTAGGTAATGAACTTTACTTGTAGAACTCGATTTTCCGACAAGGAGAGTATTGTTGTAGGTGAAAGAGCGTACGTGGTATGTTTCAAAATAGATGTCATAAAGATAATTTTACAAATGCAATGATCATCGTAAAAGAAAAACAAGCTTTACTCATTTGAAGAGTATGTGGCCTGTTTCATTATTTTTTGAAATTACAGCTTTCCTTTTCATAATTCATGAATACTGAATCAGCATTCTAAAATTGCATAGTTACATTTTCATCATGTCACATTTTCTCATTTCACAATATTTTAAAAATATTCATGATATTTCTAAAAACTCAAGTTTGATGTAATATACAAATGAACATTCCATGCAAAAGAAAATATAAAATATATTCTTTTTTCAATTCCTAGTATAAACTCACTCTCTCCTCTCTCTCTCTCTCTCTATATATATATATACATATTTATTTATTTATATATGTTGTTCAAATTTTCAATCGTTAATAAAATACTTTCTATTAATCCAATCAAGTTCAAGTAAAATTTTTAAAACTTCTAGTAGTTGACACTAGATGCTAATACAGCGTTTTTTAAATATTAATTCATTAATTACCGGTTCATTAATTAAATTAATTACCAGTTTTCGATGTCAACTTAGATTCGTCTCCATTTGTTGTAACAATGTAACTGTTAAAACAATGACAAAAGTTGGCGTCGAAAACCGGTTTTTCAACCAAACCGGGTATGCATTGTTACAACAATGCAAACAAACCATGCTCTTTTTTCAATTTCTATTATTAGTTTCCTCTCTCCCTATATATATATATATACATATCTTGTTCAAATTTTCAATCGTGAATAAAATATTTTCTATTCATCCATTCAAAGCAGGAATTAACTTAAATTTATTTTTTATATTACTTGTTTTTCGAACACTCACATTTCATTGTTTAACATTGCTAATATTATTTACAGCACAATTTGTAGCAACAGTAAAAAACATTTATTATTGCATAACAAACACTTGTGATAGACTTCTTTTACATTCTTTAAAAAAATTAAATTCAAAGACTTTTGAAAATGCAACAATAATTACAAAAATGAAGAGTTAAAACCTAAAAATTATTCTCTCTTGGTAAAAACACGAACGCCCCCGTGTTAGTTATCGCCATCTTCTTTATAGAACACACACATAACATAATTCATTCATATAAAAATTTTAATTAATATTCAAAATATTCTCTTTTAAATTTATTCGAAAACTTCCACAATGAAAATTTTAAAGAACACCCCATAAAGTAGATTCAAATGCAAATAACTAATATATTCGTCAGTCGCATTCCAAAATATTTTTAAACGACAGGTACAATTATTCCAAAGAAAGTAGTTAATTGGTTTTAAATAAATTAGCTTTCGTACTCTTGTCACAGTAAAAAAATATAATGAATGCAAAAGAGAGCTCATTTCAACAACAGATGAAATCATTCTGTTCTGGCTGTTTGCATAACAAAACAATCTCCTAGATCGGACTGTTGCCAAATGACAAACTAATACGTGAAGCCATTTTATCTTTTTATTCAAAGGAAGCCATTTTGAAAAAGAAATCGTGAAAGGTAGTTAGTTTTGTTTTTCAACGAGTTTTTGATAAGGAAATAGCTTTTGTATAGCCATTTTTTTCGCTGGTTCGGTTTAGCAATGTTTTTATTATACTTGTGTTGAGAGGTTATCGCTAATGATTTTTTTTCCATTGTCAAAATTTAAAAAATTCTAAGCCAAATTATGTAAAATTGTGAAGAATTGAAAATGGAAAAGTGTGTGTAAGAATTTAGGTATCATAATCTATAGTAATTTAAACTGTCGGAAGTACAAAAAATAATTCTCTTCATAAACACATGACTATTTTTTCCTTTTTGGTTACTTGAGGTTTGAATATAAAACTAAACGTATTGATCGTAGTAGATCGTCATTCAAATGAAAAAAAAAAAAAAAAAGAACGTGGAAAGCCACGCGATTGAAGTGAAACTTCTTTGGCGACGTTGGCCGTAAAATGTAGAAATAGATCTAATTATATTAAACTGCTGAGATAACTTTAATCAAATAAAATTCAAACTTCATTTATTGTATGAAAATATTTTTATTCAATTTTCTGCAACATCCTTTTCGAAGAAAGACACCCCCTCAGGGGGCTCACCTTCTTTAGGTGAGTACGGGTGTCACAATCCCGAGGTGCCTAAGTTATCTTTCCCTTTTCCCACGGGGCTTACTGTCTTTGGTAAACACGGGCTTCACGAACCCGGGGTACCCTAGTGATCCTTCTCTATTTTCGACCCTCTTTCTTGTCATTCAATTCATTCTTTCTTTCTCTTCCCGTCTAGACCACAGATATTAAAACAAATGTTTGGCGCAGTATAGCCGAAATCGGCTCTTGCGCCAATAAACCCCAAAATCACTCACTCACTCACCCAAGAAAGACACAATAGGTGTGTGGTAACTAAAGTAGGATATTAAAATCCTCGATTGTAGTCAATCAAGAAAATGTGAGAAAACTGCATCAATCGTGATTCCGTAAATTGTTCTTCCTTCTCTAGAATCAGTATTCATTGTCAAATTCAGTGTCCGTTTCAAGAATTCAATGAGTGACTTTGCTTCTTCTGAAGCAAAATTAACATTAAAGTCTCTAGTTAGGATAATTATCTTAACTAGATAAAAGCCGATTATAATCGGTTTTTAATCATCATCGGATCCAATGATTGCAGCAGCCTCTGATGTGTACAGCACTAAAACGTTATGAATAAAGATGATAAAAGCTGCGACAACTACCTGGTGATTTCTAGGCTTTCACCTGGAATTGCTGCTAGTTTTGCTTTTTTTTCTTTCACGAAACTTTTTTCCTCTTTTTGCATTTGTTCTAGGCTATCTGACCAGAATTAATTTTGATTCAATGGAAATAAAAGTTAATAATATAAACTTAATGCATCACTCACAGAAGTCACTGTGTTTGTTTACAAGACGCTATCCGTAGCGATTCTGGCGTGAACGTTAGTGAGATATACACAATGCCCCAGACAATCCCGTAAGGGGAAGAGCCATATAATGGTAATATTTTGGGTGTTTATTCGTTGAAAACGGCACGTTTTTATTACATAAAAACTACGAAAATACGCCACGCAAGTTCGTTACGAGAGTAGCAAGGGTTACCCACGAAATGTCATCAATACCTAAGCCACTTTCGTCCATAGCTGCAAGATATACTTTTGATGCACAATTCTCCCTTAGCAATCGTCCAACTTTTTAACGGATATGATGCAAGTCACGTGGTGTACCCCCTCTCTCTTTTCCTCCCGCTCGCTATCTCCTCACCATGGCGAAGTTTCGGGGGAGGGGATGGGGGAATCACTACTTCCGTTCGCTTTTTCACTGTTACGCAAAACTGGGTAAATTTCCCATTCACTCCCGTGAGCAAAGAAGTTTCACTTCAAAAATTCCACATAATTAACCCTGGAGCGGTCACGCTGGGCACAGAGTCATCCCAGGCTCCCGAAATCTTTAATTCAGGGGAAATTGTTCATTTGTTACAAATGACCTTATCAGTGTCGTCCTATATGACAGTCTTTATGTAATAAAAAATTTATTTTTCACATATCTCCCTCCTTTTTGGGAACGACAAACGTTTTCTTACAATCTCAAGGTACTTGAGGTTTCCCGCTCGACCACTTTTGTTCCAAAATATTTTCTATGAACAGGCTACATTTTCCCCCTGTGAAAGACTTAGTTGTTTTGATTGCTGTGTTGTGAGACTCATTATAGTGTATAAATGTAAATGAACAAAATATAAAATGTAAATGAACAGAATATAAAATGTAAATGAACAAAATACAAAGAAAGAAATGGGCATCTGTGCGATCTCTATTGGATGAAGTTGAAACTGATCAAGTAAAGTAGAACCTCATAAAATAATGGATATTAATCCTGATAGGGAAAGTAGATTTGAGTAAAGGGATGAGCATTAAACGTTTGAGTTGAAAGGAAAGTTTCGAAATGCTTTCTAATGAATCCATCAAGAAAGATATGACGCCACAAAGCGTACACAAGATGCACTGCGTCCGCTCTGTCGAAAAGACACAAGCGAGAAAAAGTTCTACATGCTATTTGTCGATCCTCAAAGGACAATAAAACTACAATAACTTGAGCAAAATATAAGAGTTTTGCCTACATATGTTATTGCTTTAATGTTAACGAAAAGTGCCTGTGATTTGTGTCCTTTATTATTGTCACGCACATTTGAAACATTTTAGTTCAGTTTCTTTGGATTTTTTCTCAAACTATCAAAGAAAAATTGAAAAGTCTTTAAAGGTGTGTAAGTATATTTTCTCTTAGTTAAATTATTCACTGGAATTCGATTTTTATCGTGTACAGTAAAAATAATTATTCAAAAAATGGATTGGGGTGACTTAATTACCCCGCGCGACCATTAACGTTAGTATCAAATGTGTGCCTGCTCTAGGATTAACATACAGCTTGTTTCGGAGTAAATTGTAACTTTTCTGTCAGTGCCGATTAAAGTTTATTTCGGGCTCTGGGCGCAGAAGATCTACAGGCCCCCTTGGTACCGGCGGATCGAAATTTATAACCAGAAAATCTGGCTAAGTTCAGCTTATCCATGACCCGGGCCCCTAGTTGCCCGCCCTAAGCGGTTAATGGATAAATCGGCCCTGTATTCTGTAAATATCAAGCGATTGCAGTATGTTTTCTTCAAATAGGATACGGTTAACACGAACGTATAAATCTATAATAGCACAGGTTCAAAACTGTCACAAATGATGAACACAGCGTAACAAATCTTCAATCACTATTTCATATAAGGCAAATAAAACGCATAGTGCTGTCAAATGTTTGACTTTAATTTTTGTTTTTCTGCATCGACTGGAAAGAACCTTCTAAGAATTTCTAGTTTCCTCGTCAAATAAGTACTTTAGACTCTTCTAGAATTTTCTTAATGCATCCATTCTTGTCACCAAATTTGGCGACTAAATTTTTCTTTAAGGTCACTCTCATTCAATTAACATCACTGAAAGAGAATTCTGAACAGATTAATATTGAGGTACAAGCGATATTTCCAACCACTATACACTTTCAGCAGATTCCAAATTTTCGTAACAATATAGCAGTAATTTAAATTCTATTAAATACAGAAACTCTTTTAAATATGGCTTGAAGTTAAGCCATAAATAAAGAATCATTAAGCAAATAAGCACATTCAAAAAACCCTTCTAAAAAATGGACGTCCACCTATAACTTTTCCTTATAAGACTTAGAAATAACGAACAGCGTTCGGTCCCGACAATAGCTGAAGTAAGAATTCATTATTTTCAAAAAATAGAGTTTCACTACAGGAATATGTGTCACGTTTAACAAGTACGACCTCAAATTTTAATCAGATGAAAGATATTCAGATGTTAATGTAGGAAGCAGATTTAGAGATAGTGCTTCAACCCCACGAAATTATATTCTCCAAGTTTTATTATTTATCTCAAAAACTTGTCCCAGAGAAAAAATATTTTTTATTTTCCTGTAATGATTTATTGTATTCGATTTTTTTAAAACTTGACTTTTTTTTGTGCCGAAATGGGGATCGAAAATTAAACACTAAATGACAAACATATCCTAGAAAATAAGTAATAACCAGCTGTTCATTAAATTCGAAAATCCTTATATTTTGCTGCAACAATCTCTATCATGAAGGAAAACATTTACATTATTTACTTCTCACATGAAAGAAGTAGCCAAAATTTGTAGCAAATTCTCTCCAAAAAACCGCCAAATCGATAAGTTTTTATGTTGTAGTCCATCTAGGTAATAGTTGCAATGTCATGCAGCAGGTGATCAAACAAACACCTAACGAATCGAAATAAACTATTAAATGGAGTATAACATATATATGCATGATTACACAGTAGTTTAGGTTGATGTAGCATCGGTGGTTCAGTGGTAGAATGCTCGCTGCACGCGGGCGGCCCGGGTTCGATTCCCGGCCGATGCATGCCTTTTTTTCTTTCTTTAAAGAAAAATATTTCCATCATTTTTTTTTTGTGATAAACATATATCAACAAATAAACCCGACAATCTATCTGCTTATAGAACAAGTAATATAAAATTTTTTTTTTTAAAGTCAATTCCACTTTTGGCGACGGACCTCGTAATTTTGAACCACGGTCAAGTGATAAGGACGACACCTGATCTGTCACCCCCTCTCCTAACTTCCACACCACACCAACGGCAGGACCTTTGAGCTTCGACAGATTTAACGTGCATCGCTCTTCTACACAATGGGTCTTCAGCAGTAATAAACTCGAACTCATGACACACCAGCCACGAGTCCGCTACCATGACCACTTAGCTACTGCGGCCCTCGTAAAGGAAGCGATGTCTATGGGATATATTCTACGCCCACGAATTCAAAACAACCACACACATTAAACTTGTTCTTTATTCTCAAAACTGCCTCACATATCTGCGAATTAATGCTTATAGACTTCGTATTATAAAGCAGTCCGAGGACTTCTGGCGACGGATTGAACCACGCTCAAGTGACGAAGACAACACCGAAGCTGGCACTCCTCTCTCTAAAATTCCACACTATGCCAAAGTGAGGACTTCTAGCTACGTCACAATTACCGTGTATCAGCTTCTTTATATTGCGAGTCATCACCAGTTAGATTGTAACCCTAGACTCGACAAAACTGGCCACGAGTTCGCGACCATTATCCTTAGGCTACCTTGGTCATGTATCGATATTCACATCTGAAACATAGATTTGTGGTCTGCTTCAAATAGTACAATGCACAACTCAAATATGTGGGACTCAAGTGGTTTTTAAAAAACTTTCCTATTTTGTAAGCCACTTAGAATCTACCTAATATGAAAAAAATAGCCGTTAATAGACCAATTCAACTTCACCTTTATTATCTAATCATAACTTAAAATTAGGAGATCCATCACCGCCATTGTACTGTGCAAAGCCAATTCCAGCTAATTCAAATTATCATATACGATCAAAGTTCAAATCTTCCAGCAGTTTGATGCACAGGCTCGACTCGTCAAAATCACTCAAGGTATTAATCATTCTGTCCACTCTGTCCATTGCCCGTGACCCAAGATGGTGGAAAAACGGCCTGCCACTGCTCGCGTGTCTGTCCACAGCGTCATTAACCTAGTGAACCTGTCGTCCACCACAACAAACAATGGGGCCTTCAGTCTAAGGGCCCCGGGGCCCACTCTCCTCAAACTTTCCCATGGCCTTGAGGATTTAAAAAGATAATCGACAACTCCCTTGATCGGTATCTTCGCGTGATTGCCTCAGACAGGAGATGTGTCCCACTGATAGAGGGATTGTTTTCCCGATCCCCCAACTCCCCTCCTTTCCGGGCCCAATTAGAATGGGTTGGAGCAAGGTCAACGGGGTCTGCGGGCGATTTTGGTTTTTTAACTATTATAGTAATGTTTATGATAATAAATATCACTTGCAGGATCTTCAAGTGTAAAATTGTTTTCCAATTGGATCTAAATTCAATAAGCTATTAGTGATGTAATAAAGAACAGAAGCAAAAGTAAAAACATCAGGGAGTACGAGAAAGTAATCTTTATTTTTAGAACAATCCAAGGGCGCTGTGCATCAGACAAAAAAATGTTCCAAAAAGAACTTCTAACAAATTTTGTAACGATGACTTTTTTAAATGATACAACAATAAAACTATTTACTAACAAACAGTGGCGTACACAAAGGAAATAGAGGTGTTCACCCCCCTGAGCACACGCACACAACAGATTTTTAATTTTTACTTCCAAGATTATTCTTTAGTGCTTCTGTTTACGTGTTTTTTAGAATGTAAACCCCCTCCCCCATAAGAGAAGTCAGTGTACGCCTCTGCTAACAGAAAATCTTTTTTCATCTGTTTTATTATGAAATGTAATTTTTTTAAAAAAAAGTAATGCCCTGCCTATTTTATTTTCTTAACCAGTAATAAAGTAATTTAATGAAAAGTTTTTATTACTTCTACCATAGCGTTACGGCAAACAAAATTAAAAATGGTGACTATTTTCGCGATTGTGTAGTTTTGTGTTTTTTTTTAAATCAGTTTTTTCTTTTATACTCAGCACTAGTTGAGTGAGTGAGTGAATATTAACGTCGCACTGTTAAGCTATACACGAGGGCTTTTGGTGATGGACTGCGTAATTTTGAACCATGGTCAAGTGACGCGGACGACACCTGAGCTGGCACCTCCCTCTCCTAACTTCCACACCACACTAACGGGAGGACGTTTGAGCTCTCGACCGATTTAACGTGCATCTCTCCCCTACACAGTAGGTCTTCAGTGATACTAGGATCGAACTCATACACGCTAGTCATAATCCGATGCCTTCACCACTTAGCTACCGCGGCCACCAGCAGTAATTTGAAGTAACAAGTGTTGGGAGGAATTTTTAAGTTTTTCAATTGGTGTGTGTGTTGTGTTTTGGGCTCAAAGACCTGTCTTTGACGTGGTGTGGGCAGCGGCAGCCTAGTGGTCATGGTCATGGAGTGACCGGGGTGTCATGAGTTAGAGCCCTTGTGCCACTGAAGATCCATCGTGTAGAGGGGCTGATGTACCTTAAATCTGTCAAGGCTCAAAGTCTTCTCGTTGGTGTGATGTGGTAGTTTTGAGAGAGGGTTCCAGCTCAGATGTCGTCCTTGTCGCTTGACCAGAGCTCAAAATTACGAGGTCTGTCACCAATAGTGCGGCGTTAAGCGTCAGCATGGTGTGAAGTCTTAGACAGGAGGATGTCTCAGCTCAAGTACCGTCCTCGCCACTTGTTTGTGGTTCAGAATTACGAGGCACGTCGTCTATTATGTTACTTCAGAGTGTGACGTAAATTTAAATCAATCATTCAAGACCTAGCTTTATTTCACTTTGAACTAGTGCATTTTCCACACATTTATGACTCCCTCCGCCATATGCCACTTCAGGAATATATTTGAGACACATATTCTTATACGATATCTTTCCCGTGAAATTTATCTTTCTAAGGGGCACGTTAACGCCATTATTAAGAGACTTTCATCATAGATATATATTTAAAACAACAACATTCAGTTTGAAGTTTTGATGCCAGCTTGCCACAAAAATCATTTATGTTTTCTTAAAACGTGCTTAATTTAAAATTTTATGAATGGGTAATTATTCCGAAGAAGACATACATCAACAAGACCTTTGCGTCTTTAAACAACAATAAGACTTAACTTTACAACTAAAAACTTACTTAGAGTTTTGTTTTACAACTTGGCAACTTCGCAAATTTTTTCAGTGAGTATCCATTCATATATACGACTACTCAAAATTATTATCGTTTGTCTTGGCCTCATGATATTTAGCTTTTTCCATATAAAACCAGCTTCATAAAAACATAATATTCCAAAATGGAAGTGCGCTATTTGTGCGCTTGACTCCTAAGAAGTTTTAAGTTTTGATGAGCAGTCTGCGCAATAGTCATAAAATTTAAGCAGCGTAATACGACTTTTTCCTTTCTTCGTGACTTCATGTACTATTCGCGAAAAGTCACGTTTCAACTTTTCTTGCCAATCGCTTTATATTTTGTGTCCATTGCCACGAGGCATGTTGCTTTAAAAGGCATTTGTTGGAAACGTGAGTCCACGTGAATGGAAGTTGATAAATATTAAATTAGAAATATATAAGTTCACGTTGTCTTTTTAAGACGTCGTGTTTTAAGCCTAATTGGAAGCACATAAATATTTTCTTCCTTGAAATGTAGTTTTCGAGTGGAGTTCTGGTAAAATATTGCTCTTTCCTTCGAAATGAGATTGAGTTTGAAATGATTTACGAAACATATTTTGTTGTTCGAAGAGTACAAGTTAAACGGTAAAATAAAACGGGAACATTTTTTTTCCAATAAAATGACCCTTTTTTCGTGGAATAAAATTTTATTTCATTTTATAAAGAAATATAAAAATCAAACTCCAATTTTGCTTCCAATCAAAAGGAAACACATTTTTAATTCAACATTTTTTAAATATTTTGTTTCAATTTGATTTAAATCAAAATCATAAAGGCACAAAATGTTTTCATTAAATTCTGCTAATAATTTGCTATACACAATTATATTAAATATAGAATTTTTTGAAAAAATAATTATAATTTTTTGAGAAAATAATTATAATTTTTTTAAATAATTAAATTTTTAAAAATGTTTATTAAGATTTAAAAATTTAAAACGATGTTTGCTAAAATTTGTATTTATATTTGATCACAAAATAAAGAATTTGACTTAAGAGTAAAACTTTTTAGAGTTTTATCATTAATAAAGAAAGAAAAAAATTAACTTTACTGACTATATATAGTTTTTTTTTTCTGAAAACTAATTTTAAATAGTTTATAATAAATATCATAATAAACAACTTAACTCCTACGTACTATTTTTTTTAAAAAAAATATATACATAGTTTTAAAATAATGGTAGAATTTAAGTAAAATAAATTAGAATGTCAAGGAATATTTTGATCACAAAACAAAATTCATTTAAAGATAAATAAATGTTTAATGGAATTCAGGACAATTAAAAAGGATAAAATTTCATGACCAAAAGAAAAAAAAAAAAAAAAAAAAACACCAGAAGACCTAAAGATAGTAGGATTAAAGTAATTTTTCTCGGAATGGTATTAATTATGTTATTTTTTTAATCTGAAATTTATTTCTTTTATAAATTTTTCCATTTAAGCAAACAGATATTTAACTGACTTTTTCAAAATACGTCGAAATGCTTTTTTGTAAATAATAAAATGTCACCATGGAAACAACAAATAAAACTATTTTGCATAGCGAAACGTTCACTGATTGTTATAATATCATTTATGTTATTGTTATTATGTAAAATTTTTATTATAATTAACTTACATTATTTACTTGCGTAAAGCTATAAAACAGATGAGAATTGATTCAGACGTCACCAATTAAATAATTTCTCACAAACTCTTCGATTCAAAACGTGTACTTTTATGTCTAATGCTGATGCAAGTTTCACAGAGTATATTGAGCTCTTTTTAGTGAAAAATATCGTTGACCTTACACCTTTTTCGGCATGAAATATTTTAAATTTAGCTCTTCCAAATTTTTTTTCAGTTGGCTGATCTTACATTTTGCAAACCAGGTCGTATCGAAGCATTGATAGGATGCCAATGGATATTCCAGATTCTGAAAAATGACGTATTTAAGATTAATTCATCAATGAATAAATGATAGTTTAAAAAACTTTAAAAAAAACACGCTTTTATTGTAGATCGAACGAAAAAAATTAAAAATAAATTATAGTTTAAAAAAAACTAAAAAACACGTTTTTATGGTTAATCGAACTAAAATGTAAAAAATAGTTCTTAATATAAGAATAAAATGATTGATGAGAAAATTAATGTCGTGGTAAAAGCATGGGGTATTTGTCCTAAATTTTTACACTAACTCGGCATTTCGGAATAGAATTAGTAAGAAATTATAACAATTGATACGAGCACAATGACATTAATTTTCTCGTTAATCATTTTATTCTTATATTATGAATTACTTTTTATATTTTAGTTTGATCAACTTAAAAGCATGTTTTATAGTTTTTTAAAATTTAAAATAATATTTTGATACATGGTGAAAATATCGTTTGCCTTTTGAGAATCGAGTGAAATCGCTTTTTATATGTGTAAAAAAAAGTTGTCTGCAGTTTAATAATTAATTCAACTGCATAATATTTTTTATGCAATTTTTGAAATATGTATCTGGCAACGAAACTTTATTCTATTTTCTTATAGTTTTAGTGTTAATTAGTTCAGTAAACAGTTTGGAGTAGAAGATTGAAGTTCATTTGTTGCTTCATCCTGCGATTGTATTGGATCATATTACTTGGATTATTATAAGGCCGGAAATGAAAGGTAAATAATTTTCATACCAATTTAAGCTGTTTTTATGTTTTTGAAATTATATTTGACGCTAAAATTTTTTTTATGTATTTTGAATTTGCATTTTGAAAGCAGTGAATTTCATTAAAAGCCGCAAAAAGGTTACATCTAATATTGAAAGTGCATTAACCTATTATTTTTGAACTTAGCGATGGGAAAAAATATATGAAACAAAAGGCATACAGATTTTTTATAATATAGGCATAGATAGTTTGCTTATTTAAATTTCATTTCCTAAATTCATTGAAGCATGCAATAACACGAGACGCGGTTCCATGAAATATTATAAATAATGGAATTTTTCATGACTCTTTTTGTATGTCGGCTTTTATAGGATAGATTATAATTACAGAGTAAAAATCACTTCAATGAATTTTGCACATTGAAATATTTTCTCATATATTCTCTATTATTTTTGTATTATTTTTGGAGTTTCAAATTATATTAATATTTTAAATTTGGTATTGTTTTCAATCGATCTCGCAATTTCTTTTCTCGTATATTATTTTTCACAAAGGAAATCAATAATTTGATTCAAGATCAGATTGATCTGTAGAGATGGTAACAGATTCTATATCCAATCACGCGCAGCACTAATACTTCTGATATAATACAGACCTCGTAGCCACGGTAGCCGAGGGTCGCGAACTCGAGACTGGATTCGAGTTCTAATGCCAACAGCAAACTACAAAAAAAAAAAAGAAGAAAAAAGCCGTTTGTGTGTGTGTGTGCTTGTTATCATCTATGATGTCTTTTACCAGTAATAAGCGACATTTTCAGTAGTGTTTTGTGACAACGAATTTTTTTTCCTTCTCAGTTCTGTGTTTGTATAAATGTAAAACTAGGAATAAAAATTTTAATATTTTTTTCTGGCAACTTTGGCGTAATTATCTTAGAAACATGGACCAAGAAAGTAACCATGCAAGTAATATTAAAAAAAAAAAAAAATGTGAAGACCTATATACTTAGGTCAACAAAGAAAAGTTTTATTTTAGTTACTTTCTATTAAATAGTTACAATTAATATAAATATGTATAAACATATGAGCCCGAATCTCAATATTAAGTGACTAAATAGAAAGCGATTTTCCTTGCAATATTTTCCATTTTCTTTTCTTTATAGGGTGTTGGACTATTTTTTTGTTTGCTACTATTTATTCATTAATTAAATTTAATTATTTTAATAAAATAGTATAGTAAAAAAAATCACATTCTCATAAATTAGAACATCCCAGGTGGGATTCGAATCCATGACCTTTCGATTAGAAGTTCAACGCACTACAGGGACACAACGAGCGATTTTCTTTCTATATATACCATGAAATATTATTTTTGTTTGTTACTATTTATTCATTTTTAATTTAATTAATGAATTAATATTTGAAAACTGTATGAGCATCAAGTGTCATCCACTACAAATTTTAAAAAATTTATTTGAACTTGGATGAATAGAAAGTATTTCATTAACACTTCAAAATTTGAACAAAATATATAAATACACTCAAGAGCCAAAACATTATGACCACCTGTCAATAACGAGTTGGCCCACCTTTGGCGGGCAACACAGCTTCAACCCGCCTTGGCATGGATGCCACAAGTCCTTGGTAGATGGTCGGAGACAGATTGTACCAGATGTTTAAGCAACGGTCACGCAAATCCGAGATATTGCGAATTGGTGGTCTTTGAACTCTGAGCTGCCGTCCCATGACATCCCAAATGTGCTCCATCGGATTTAGATTCGGTGAGTTAGGTGGCCAGGACATTAACTGAAATTCAGCATCATGTTCCTGGAACCCCTCCAACACAATTTTAGCCTTGTGACACGGGGCGTTGTCCTGTTGGAACATTCCATTTCCAGTTGGAAAAACAGAGGCCATGTAAGGGTGCAACTGGTCAGCAATGATGTTCAGATACCCTGTAGCATTCCTGGTCTTCTCTACCACAACCACGGGTCCCAGAGACGCCCAAGAGAACGTCCCCAAAGCATAATACCGCCACCACCAACCTGTGTATGACCTACTGTACATTGAGGAAGCTACTGTTCGCCTGGAAGACGGCGTATCCTGACACGGCCATCGGCGTGATGAATGAAAAACCATGATTCATCTGACCAGACAACTCTCTCCCACTGATCCAAGGACCAGTCGCGATGTTCCCGGGCCCAGCGCAGGCGCAGTTGGCGATGACGCTTGGTCAGCAAAGGCACACGAGTGGGACTTTTGCTGCGTAGCCCCAAATCCAACAGTGTCCGCTGAACAGTGTGCTCCGATACTATTCTACTTGGCCCTGCATTGTTTTGAGCTGTCAGCTGAGCCACTGTCTGGCTCAGATTTTGCTTCACCATGCGAGACAGTCTCCGTCGACCTTTTTCTTTGATAGCGTGTGAACTTCAACACCATGTCGTCTACTTCTGGTTTCACCGTCATTCATCCACTTTGCATAATTACTAACAACTGTAGATCGCGAACAACCCACGAGTCGTGCAGTTTTGGAAATACTTGTTCCGAGCCTTCAAGCCATTACAATCTGCCCTCTATCAAAGTCGCTTAGATCCGCAGCCTTTCCCATCACACACAAAAGTAAGTGAAAGAATGATTCTTCAGACTCTCCAGCAGTAGTTAAATACCACTTCCACCTGATCACTTGCCTTCCACGTCATCCAGGCGAGTTCATTGCAAAATGTAAGGGTGATCATAATGTTTTGGCTCTTGAGTGTATATGGAGAGAGTGAACTAATAGTAGGAATTTAATAAAACAGGAAATCAAAAAATGATTGAAAAAATTCCAAGATCAAAGTATTCTGAATTTTGAGATAGTAGTGTTACTGCAATACTTTTACTAGACCTTCAAATAATTTTTTCTTAATTTGGCTTACTTCTTGGTATGTTTGGGGGCCAAATGATTTTGATTTTATGAGTTACATCATTTTTTCAAAAAACTCATTTTTAGTAGATTTATTAGTTTATACATAATCTTTGCACAATTTTAAATCAGCGGTAAAACTCAAAAAATATTCCATGTTATGTCTTTTCTTCAAATTCGAATTTCTTTTTCATTTTTAAATAAATCTGAGGTAATTAATTAAGTTTAAATATACACTTTAATTTAAACGCAGAATATTTCCAGAAAAATATTTACATACATGATTTAAAAAAACTTAATTTTTGTTGGATTTATACTTTAATCGTACAAGTTTTCATCAAAAAAGGCACAAAGCTAAGTATGTCGTTTAATATATAATTAATAAATTGAGATAAATATTCATATAATAATTTAATCCAGTAGTTTTAATTATAAATTTTAATTAATTAGTACCCGTTATTTAGTTACATGAGTAAATTTATTTATAAAACCACAAACACTTATCATAAAATTTTATTTATTGTAATATAATATAGGCCCTGCAGGCTGGGTGGCGTAGTTGGTTTGTCGCTGGCTTTCTGCACTCAAGGTTGCGGGTTCAACCTCGACCCAAGTCGGCGGATTTTCATGATGCAGAAAATCGATAGCTTCCATGTCGTATGATTATGCGGCATGTAAAAAATCTCTTCAGTGGCCGTTTGGCTTGTAGGCTTTCGACAAAATTAAATTCCTAAGTACAAATTTCACATCGGCAGAGCACAGGTGCCTCCCTCTGGAGAGGAAACTGAGCGCCAAAATTACTTGTGACATTTGGTATCGCCTATAGGGTGCCGCAATAAAAAGTTATATCAGCTCCTGAGGAATGTACAAGGTCTGCAAAGGTAGAAATACCAATCCGCAGCCCCATTAGAGAAAAAAATATAGGCTCACATTATACTGATGCAATTGCATTATATTGATTGTAATTATATTGATTATTAATTGTCATTATATTGATTGTAATTTATTTAAAGTAAAATTTTTTTTGGAACCAAATTATTAAAAAAAAAGTTTTTAAGTTTAACGTAATATCGTGATTTTTATTAAGCAGATGGCTCTATTTCTTAATGCTGTCAAATAGTAATCCAAGGCCAATATATATAATGTAAAGAAATAAACAATGCCAGTTTATTTATTAAAAAGTGTAAATCTTATTCCTAAAATGTTGGGGATATTCAAACTCTTAAAATTCTTTTCAGCTATGTCAATGAATACGATAATTATGGAATTGACAAGAAAACGGTTCCCACATACCAAATCCACAAAGGAACTTTCACCCATGCTTCATTAAGTCATTTTAAAATTAAAATTCATCAAGTGTCACTATCCAATAAAGCCATACAACACCGACGATACCATTATCAACTCGAAACCATTTTGAAAAGGCCTCCTCCTACAAGAAAACTCTCGGTTCTCTTGAAATGAGGCGTAACGGATCTAGGGCGGGGGACCCAAGTCGGCACGACACTACACCCCATGGGACCCTTTTTCTCCACCCTGAGCTGGAGTGTTGCCAGATCCGTCGCTCACAAAAGACTTTTGGGTGTTCACCTGACTTCTAGGGCTACCTACGTGTGATAGAAATTCGAGAGAACCCTTTTTTTTTTTGCTTTGTTTAAGATAGTAAAAAAGAATGAATTATTAAGGTGGAAGTTTCTCTTCGGTTTTTATGTTGTTCGATGTATTGTTTAAAGAATGGCGTAGAATAGTCGAATGCTTGGGAAGGAGTTCCGCTGTTAATTGTGAAGGACTGATTGGTTGAAGTCTGCGTTGAGAGATGCTCTCATATCCGGAGTAGAAATTCGATTGAGATAAATGAGTTTGAAAGGGTTGAGGTTATTAAATTACTTAAGGGCTGTGTTGGTTCACTTTAAAAGAATCGAGAAAAATTCGGTAAAAATCTATCTAGCAAATTTTGACCTCCTAATTAAGTTTTCAACTGTAGGACCTATCATCTTGATCCAATGTAATCATACAGAGATTGTCTACACTGTAATATGGACCAATATACAAGCCTATAGGCTCTATAGGATTGCCTATTCGACAAATCACATTGATACAGCAATTCGACGTTGTATAAAATGATATACTCCTTGCTATAGCTTTCCCCTAAATGTTCAGCTAGTGCATTTTATAGTGTTCTGACACTTTCCCAGTACAGAATGTTGTACGTATACGCATAACCTACCTTTCCTGACTCTAGTTGATCCCCTGATTGGTCTTTTGGTTCGTCCTGTTTGCTGATATGCTAAATTCTTAATTTCGCTTTTTCTCAATTCTTACTATTAGTTCACTCTCTCCCTATATATATATATATATATATATATATATATATATATATATATATATATATATATATATATATATATATATATATATATATATATATATATATATATATATATATATATATATATATATATATATATATATATATATATATATATATATGAAATAGACGTGGCCGTTGAAAGGTATTTCTTTTTATGATTACTATTTCTTACGATTTATGTTGCATATTTACTATTATTGAGGAGGCAGTCTTGATATTAGTTATTCTTGTTTATTGTACACTGAGCATGAAGACACACAGATAGACGGAATCACAAAGAAACATGCACACACACACACACACACACACACACACACACAACACAAGCACAAACCAAGCTGTAACCGGCTACATGTTGACGCAGACAAATAAAGAAGCGAAAGAGCGTTGGTCTCCAGGAATCTCAGTTTTTATAGGCGGCTCAAATCACATGATCTGAGTGGGTAGCTAGATGTAGTTTAAAATACTCTCGTTAAGCGGCTGGCTTATTTATTACTAAAATGTGGGTCCCCCCCCTGAAGGGATGGACTAGATAATTAAAAGATATTTAAAAGAATTATATTACTGGGAATTATTACACACACACACAAACACACACACACACATATATATATATCTTGTTCAAATTTTCAATCGTTAATGAAATACTTTCTATCCCTTCAAGTTCATCACATTTTTTTAAACTTGTACTGGATAACACTTGATGTTAATGCAGTTTTTTTTCAAATATTAATTTATTAATTAAGTTAAAAAAATTAATAAATAGAAACAAACAAAAATAATAGTCCAACACCATATATAGAAAGAAAAATCGTTTGTTGTATCCCTGTAGCGCAATGGATAGCGCGTTGGACTTCTAATCCAATGGTCGGGGGTTCGAATCCCCCGCGGGAGGGCCTAATTTCTGAAAATGTGATTTCTTTTTTTACTATACTATTTCATTAGAATAATTAAATTTCTTTATGAATAAATAGTAACAAACAAAAAATAGTCCAACACCCTATATAGAAAGGAAAATGGAAAATTTCTAGGAAAATCGCTTTCTGTTTTGTCCCTTAATATTGTGATTCTGTCATGCGTATGCACATATTTATATGAATTGTAACTATTTAATAAAAAGTAACTAAAATAAAAATTTTCTTTGTTCACACCTAAGTAGGAAGTGACTTAAAATTTTTTTTTATATTACTTGTTATTTTTACACATCAATATACTTTTTAATTAAAACTGGAAGTGAAGTAATAAAATCTTTTTATTTATATAAACGAATTTTTAACATCAGTTTGATATTCTCTTCAAATTTGGTCCATACCCACTCTCTTACCCCTGGGAGTGGGACTCCTTGTTAATCTGTTGCAAAATGCCAAGTAAAAAATAAAAAACGTTTTAGAAAATGTGTTTTTTAATTTTTTTTGTGTGTGTGATTTAGTACTTAAATGAATCTATGCATGTTAGAGATTGCCTCTTGTGGCCGCAGTAGCCTACTGGTTATGTCCATGAACTCGTGGCCGCCGTGTCGCGGGTTCGAGTTCTGGTGTTGCTATGTGTAGATCCTGAGTGAAGAGAAAGCTGATACAAGCTAAATCTTTCGAGACTCAAAGTCCTCCCATTGGCGCGGGGTGGTAGTTTGCAGAGGGGTGCCAGCCTAGGTTTAAAGTCCTCGTCACTTGGCTGAGGTGTAAAATTACGAGGTCTGTCGTCAATGGCCTTCAAGTTGTTTTATAGTACGACGTTAATATAACACTCACTCAGATTTCCTTTTTCTTTCATATATTACATGCATTTTCACGCATATCCTATCGTTTGCAGCTTCCTATAGCGTATTTGTAAATAGAAAGTGTAATTATAAAAATTTGTGAAAAATCTTAAAATTTTTTTAAAAGAAAAACATTCTTAAAGGAAAATTTCTCAAAAATACCATTCTCTTTTTTTTTTTTTTTCGTTTTCTTCCACTATAAAGAGAGAAAAAAGGAATACTACTGGTAACAAATACTGATTGTAAATAAAATATTGGTTATGTAGTTGTAATATAAAATATGACATTTCTTGTAATGACATTTTTGTAAAATCTTTCTTCGCTTTTCCCAAATTTATTATTTTTTTAAAAAAATATTTCATTTGCATATAATTAGAGAATATTCTATTATTAAAGCTACCGTTGTTGCTTTTTTAATCTTAGCTATGGTTTTTTTAAGAGTTATAGTTCTTTGCATCAAAATATTTCATATGTGTACCCAGTGTTCTTTTATAAGCTCATGAAAACTAAATTACAATTTCATCAAGAAAAAATATTCAGCACTCTCATTATCTAAACATGTAAAATTAATGTGAAAAAATTATTTTATGGTATATTTCAAAAATAATCCCTATTCTTGTACAAACTGTAAACCTATTTTTTTCCCCTAAAAAATGTTTTAATGGATGACAAAAGATTGAAATTTAAATGAAAGCTGAATATACTCGACATAAAAATCAAAAATTTCATTTCGATGTTTGAATACAAATATCTAAAAAACACACATCTACGAAAATATTTAAATTCGCTTCTAGTTATCCAACTGAAATACATTATAAAGTTATAAATATTTTATATAACATAAATACAACCTAAAAGATTTCTTCAGAATTATTTTTAATTAAGTATTCTCGTTTTGCATTCTTTAAAAATATTTACCATAATAAAAGATTTTTATAATTAAAGACATATCTCGAATAAGAGCATATTGAAGTATACATTTTAACAGGTAAATTTTTTTTTCATGTTTCAATCTTAAGATTTTGAAAATGAATTTTTATTATGGTTCCTTTTAATTCTCTGCGTCTCATTTCAAATTTATGTTGTTGACACAGCATAAAATAAATATTTAGTTAAAGAGAAACATTTTCATTCTAATTTTTAAACTAGTATCTTTTGCTTATATATGAAAAATGACTTTTTTTCCCTTCAGTTAAGAAAAAATAAACATATGTAATAATTTCACGTCCATATATAATCTACATTACTACTACTCCTGTAAATTATTACAATTTATTTAATACAAATATTTTAAGTAATCTCTCAGAATTATAGTTAATTCTTCAAAATTACTATGGATCTCATTAATTATTTAAGAGACAAAGATATTTATTCCATAAATAGAGTTGTTATTTTGAAAAGATCTATTTAACTCAATTTATACTAACAATACAGTAAAATTTATTTTAGAAAATTATGACAATTATGGTCTAAATCATGCTTATCGTAAGTGCGTCCCAAACGCAAATTATGAAAATAATTAAATTTTTTCATTTTTATTTTAAAAAATAAATATTTGCAATATTTTTCATATGTAATCGATTCGCTGACAATTATTTTGAAATAAAAATTTAAATAAAAACATACCTTAGTATGTGATGAGAATTTACACTTCGAATTATGTGTGTATCCACTCGATGACGAATTTTTACTTTCAATACAGTCAAATCTTCAAATGGAATGCATTGAACTGCAAAGTGATATTCAAATGAAAGAAAAATTTCGAAATGTTTCTTTACTGGAGTTTTATAAAGATTACCTACCCCGCAATAAATATCCTTATTTTCACAATCATGCTTTATTAATGTCTTCAGCTTTTGGCAATATCTATATTTGTGAACGATTATTTTCAAGAATGAAGCATACAAGAAACAAAAATAGGACAAGATCACTCTGACAACCTTCTTGAAAATTGCATTAAAAATTTGCAGTCTCGTCTATTGAACTCGATATCACGCGCGATTTAGTTGTTCAACAAAAGCAAATTCATCTATCTCATTTATTTGAATTTTTCCCATCTTCATGAAATCCAAACTATAAATAAAACGAAACTTTTATAAATTTTAAATAAGTATGTACCCCAAAAAATATATAATTCATATTTTTAAAAAAATTATAGTAAAAAGAAGTCAATTTATTTTAATAAAACTACATAGAGTTAACTTTAATTCAATTCGTTAAAAAAATATTGTATGCGTGGCCCAGAAATTTTTTTTTGTTGCAATGTGGCCATCAAACGATCATAGTTTAGACACCCATGGTCTAAGTAATATGTAATAATGTTTTAAAATCATAATTTTCTCATAGATTTAGTTCTCAAAGAAATTTTAATTATTGTAAAGGTGTATTATATACATAATCACATTAAAAATTTACCTCAAGGATGACCTGCTAGAAATAGTTTAACCAATTAATCTTTAAAAATTTTATGAAAAACATTCTATTGATAATAATAATTTTTATCTATTTAGATATAGTGATGATACAATTATTTTTGGTGAAAGTAGTTTGACTTCCGTTTTATCCTACTCACTTAAACCTAATTTAAACTAATAATCACCAACTTTTAACAGAATATCTATATATGCTATGAATCATAAATTAAATGGCAATATTTTTTGGTAAAAGGGATGCTTTTAATGTAAACATCAAGTTCCATACTGGAATAGTATTATTCATTTATCAATGTGTAGGAATATAATACAAAAGTATTTGCTGCTTAATTACTATTTAATTAGAAAAGATAGTGATACAGTTAACAATATTAAAAAATGGGGGATACTGTTTAGAACATGAACTATCATATTAAATTATTAAATTTCCTAAATCTCTTTTTTATATAATAAAATAAGTTTGCTTATTCATTGATTTCTCTACCAATTAATTCTTAATATAGGCAAATAAAGAGATAGATTGGCGTCTTATGACTTTGTTTAAACTTGTCTTTTCTAAGCCTTTCAAAGTTTGCAATTACTATGTCCTGTACTGACTAGCTACTTTATTGCTTATATGTATATATAATGGATTTAGAGCTTCTATCTATTATATTTCGCAGGGTTTTCCTCAGTAATATAAACAGAAAGGAGGAAAGTTAGCTAGCCATAAGACTACTTTAAACCCTACTTTTTTTATAAAGCTGTTCCCTGACAGAAATGCTTATAATACTACATCATCCATCTATTCATGTTTCGCAATCTCAATTATATTTTTTATATTTTTTAATCTTTACTATTCAAGTCCTTTTTGTCTCCAAGTAGAGTTTATTATAAATTTTATGTATATATAAACTTACATGCAGTTCATTTATAATAAATTTGATCGTTATATATATTTTACTGTGGTGATAAAATTTAAAAGGTTATGTGCTTTAAACTATGTTCTAAATTATGTTGCTATAAGGTATTTTATCGTATTTTCTTATTCAAATGAATATTTGATGGTTGAATATCTAAAATTACTCCACTTTTTTCGATTGGAAAATGGCAATAAAACTTGCACAAAATTTTTTTACCATGAAAAGGAAATTAAATGTGAATTTTTTTTTTTTATAAAACAAATGCATAAAAGTAAGCATCACAAAAAAAAATCTAATTTACAACAACTTCTAACTTTTTCAAAAGAGTACTTTTTTTCTTTTGTTGAAAATTTTGAATTTTGCTTGTAATTATTTTGATCTTAATGGGAAAAAATTACTGAAAAGAAAAGAAAAAATGTCTTTTCTTCATAAAATAATTTATCCCAAATCCAATAAACAAAATAATAATTAAAAGCCATATAATATTTTTAAATAGGAATAATATAGATACAATGGAATTTTCTTATATCCTCTCACCATAAATGGTTGTGGAAATCGATGACAATGGCATAATAAAATAACATATTAACATAATATAATCTTACAATTACATAATTATCTTTTTTCTAGTCCTATAGATGTAACCATGAACAGAGAATGGAATTGTGTATAAGAATGATTTAGCTGATAGTTCATCGCAAATTTGCTTTTCGAATTAAGCACGTAAATGTTACTGTTCGCTTAAAAAAAAATGTATCTTTTTAATTTTTTTATGCGTTTATTCCAGTTAAAGTACTTGCAAAGAGAGAAAAAAGCATGAAAAACATTGGAGATAGAACAGAAGGGGAAAAAAAGCAAAATTACTATATCATTATTACGTAAAAACAACCCTTCAATAATCGTTCTTTTGGAGCATAGAGAGACGATAAAAATTTCATACAGGAGATCCTTCAATTTCGGAACAAAAAAGTAGAACATAAAATAAAAATAAAAAAATTGTAAAAGAATCGAGGGGAAAAAATAATTTAGCAAACGATCATTTCATCTTTCTTTGTTCCCAACTTTTTTTTTTTTTTGGCAGATGATGGCCAATAGCTGATAATTGGTGAGGAATAAGAATAGTGAAAAAGATTTTCACAGGCCATTAACCTTTGTTAAAAAGCAACAAACGATCAATTAAACGGCGCTCAAGTTATTTTTTTTTAAAACTAAGCCTATAGAATCTAGCGATTGTTCTAATTTTCACACAAAAATAACATATGGCGTTTAATATTATTTCGTAGTTGCATAAACAAAATGAAAAAAAAATATCAATATTGAAGTTTTTATTCACGGTTGATAAGTTTATAAGTCCATATAACAATGGAAAATTTTCGATTTAATGGAAAGTGTTAAATATTCCATCAGCATTTGAGGCGTTCGATACAAGAAACAATTTCTTTTAAGTGTCACGAACTTAATCGAAAATATGCAAAGGTCTTAAGCAACATGTTCCTTTCTTTTTAAAAAAATGAACGTGGGATAAAATTGATAAGCATCAAAATATAAAAAGGTCAGATAATTAAAACTTATCAGAAAAGCTGTGGTGTTTTGTATTTTTGTTGGGTTTATTCTTACATTTTTTCCATATTTTGGTATCTTGAAGATATGAATGAAACAATAATTGAGTAACAAAATTAATAACTGGATGAAGCAGTCATTTAAACAGCGAACTTATATGATTTCAAGAATCAGAATGCTTTATGAAAAAAAGGTAAAGTTATTATAAGAACAATAGGTCAGAAAAAAAAGCATTTCAGTGACTTGATGGAAAATGTGCCGAAAATTGACAAGATACACTAAAATTTCTCAATGCTGATCTTCAATTCAGCGACGTACAAAGTATAAATAATGCTTCGTTGATTTTGTGATGACCCACATCATCAGGTGTTACAACTATTAAGACAACACTTTTGTCTCTTCAGTGTGTAATGGTTTCTCCCATTTATATCCCTTAATTAAGTTCTAGAAAATGTTTTATTTTGTTTAGTATGAGAATTTTATTTTCGGTGTGATGCTTACGAACTTCTATAGAGTATTTTCGTCGTTATCCATCACGTCATTCTCCCAATGCCAGTGTCCTTCGCAGGTTGGATGACAGAATGTGTAATGCTGAAAGTGTTTACTCGAAACAAACAATCTGTCGATGTTGGTGAAAGAGCATAGGGTGGGCTTACGACAGCACAGGAAAATGCAATACTTCGACAGGTGTAATAGTTTTCTGAGAGTTGAGTACATGCGTACTAGCCTAGGAGGTGAATGCGAGTAGCAGAAATGTGACAGATATTACGGGAGAGGGACTATCTCATGTCGTTACACAGCCCTTCAAGGTCTGCATCAAAATGATTTTCAGCGATGCATTGATTTTTGTGAATAATTATTGCAACAACATGGTCGATAAGGCTTTCATTTGCTCGTATCTTTTGGACGGATGAGGAACAACTCACACATGATGGAGTTTTCTATAATTGCAACTTTCACTTGTACTCCAATACTCATGCAATCCGCTCACAGAGGCATCAGGACTGCTAGTCTGTAAATGTGGCTGCCAGCATACTAAGAAATTGATAATTGGATTATATCTGCTGCCGAACGGCTCGCTGGACATTGATACTTGATATTTGCTCCGGGATGTATTAAGCAATGTCATAAACGACACGCTTTTGGCAACAATACGTCGCCTATGGATCCAGCATGATATATTTCAGGCACGTTTCATGCGTGTCATTGGCTAGATATCGAATACGCAGGCCGATGTATTGAACGTGGAGGTCCTGTTTTGTGGTCACCACGATTTTCGGACTTGAACCCTTTAGATTTCTACCAATGGAGTCATCTGAAGGAATTGGTTTATCAAGACTCCTTTACTTCAGAAACAGTTGCTGGGGTCGTCATGGTGCATGTAATTTTGTACATTACGCTGCTGCAATGTATAGAGTCAACCATTCCATGCTGCTCGCATATATGACTCCATTTGCGCAGGGGACATTTCGAACATCTTCTTATTTAAAATTATGCAAATACTAATGTTCATGTTTCGAATCAAAATTATTTTTCGTAAACCAGATATCACATCATACATTTTCTTTGGCATTTTCTCGAAAACTATGGGTTGTAGAGGTACTATTCTCCAAACAATGAACCAGACAGTACAGAATTTGCTTGGTCTTGATGGGACTCTTTTGTTCACGTACAAAATATTGAGAAATATATAAAGTTTAAAAATAATATTCTTAGAATATATCCTTTCACACACACACACACGCGCAAAAAACTATTATCTCATTATTTAAGTTATCATTTGGGTAACAATTCGGGTATAAAATAGTAATAACCCCATATTCATTTGGCTATCATAAGATTAAATTCCAGACGTTTCCAAAACATATCTGAAAAATATTATAGAATTAAAATAAAAGTCACACTGAATTGGATTAAAAATGCTTTTAATATTTCGACAGTGATTACATAAAAGTTCATATAAAATATCAAATTCATTTTTCGCGACTAAAGCTTGAAGATAAAAAAAAATAAGTAAAAATGTCCATTTAATCAGCAAGTTAATTCGTCTCAATTCCGCGTTCATTAGCAAATGGTCACTATGATTAAAATTCTTCATCAAGACACCGCACTTGTTTTCGTATTTTCAGAATAATTTTCACAATCAAACAACCAAAACGCCGCTAATAATACTAATGACTAACTTTATTTTGATGAAGGAATGCATAATTTATTCTTTCACTTTTGATGAAAATCTTACTTGAATCAGGGTAATTCGCCTTTCCGCCATAAGTTCCTGATTAATACCCAGAGTGCATCATACTTAGCACAAAATTAAGCACCGCCAAGAGAGCAGTTTACAATGTTCATTACGAAAAGAAGAATCATCCGCCTTCTGTATTACTTCAGCCAATCGCGTTCTTTTTCTATTATACATCGCAAACGATATTCTCCAAAAGTAATCATACGCCATTTTCCCGGACTCGTTACAACGGATGGGAAAAGACGAACAGCTGAGAACTAAAAATAAAGTGAAATGAAGAAAAAAAGGCAATTTTTGATGCAACTTTTAAAAGGATATGAGTTTATTTCGTAAGAGAAAAATTTTAATGTTTCTAGAGAAAACGTGAAAATAAATATCAATACATCGAAAAGGCAGATATTAGTTCATTAGAATTCTTTACGAATTCTGAATATAAAGTGTTCGAATTATTATCTCTTTTTTTTCTTCAAAAAAGAGAATAGGGAGGAAGAATCTTTACTTTGGTAAAGTAGATGTTCTTAATTGGCTTCTGTGGGTGGTTTGAGTGAAATTTTTCATTTTGAAGGAAGAGCATGGAATTAGATCATTTTCAGAATTTTTATTCTTCGAATGTTCCGTCTAATGCGGGTAATTTGTCTTACTTTATAAAGACTTTAGAGCGCAATGAACGGTATAATGAAACATACTTGAAAAAGATTGAGTAATATATCCTTATCTTTAATGGACTCTTTCTTAGGAATGCATTTAATCTGTAACCTTTTCCATAAAGTACTGCAATAAATTCACGAAGTAGGGAATTTTTATTTATTCCTTGTGTTATTTTAGTCATCTATTTATTTAAAAATGACTATTTTTCTCCCTCTTTTCTGTGTAGGACTCAAAATGAATTATTTAACCATATGAAAATTGTAGATGTTTAAGTTTAGGTAACTGCTTATATTTATTTGTTTTCCTTCTCGAAAATTGCTATTATTAATTTTTTAACACTGATACACAGTTATGGAACAGTTTCAGTGACAGAAATTGAAATTTTTTTACCATTTTAAGAAGAATCTGTAATTTCAGAAGCATAAGATGTAAATATAAGGAGGAAGAGGTGAAACAGAACACAGAGGAATGGGAAATAATAAATTTCCTTCACCCTCATCCATTATAAAAGAATCCATCATTTTTAAACAGTAAAATGGAATAAATAGACATGTATCTAGATAACTTTACTGGTACTTATGTATTATAACGTCGATAAATTTCATCAAATCTAAAGACGACGCCAAATGCCACAATATGCAGCCAATAGTACGAATCCATTCCCTCGCATGTTCTAACACAATAATAGCAATGACAACACTTGGCGACATGCTTTGAACTGGCTTCCTTCTTCAATTTGACAAAATAGGTAACAGGGTGGACATGTAAAACGTAAGTACCATTTAAAGTTATTATTAATCATTGCTTTGGATTCAATTTTAACTGAGTTAAATTTTCCGACGTAAATATGTTAAACTACATGCTTCAACTATCAGTTAAATTCTCATTTTATTTTTAAATGTGAAGCTTAATATAATAAAATAAATTTTTATAAGTTAAAAAAAGAGAAAAAAATGAACTTTTAAAAGATATTTTTTAAGTTTAAAATTATCTAAAATTTATAATCTTTATTCTAAAAAAACACGGTGAAAGCTTATCATTAACTGTAAACGCTGAATTCATTAGCAGACATCGAATGTTTTTTCGAAAACTTGGCGAGTTATTGTCACTTATTAGAAAGAATATCAATACAGAAAAATAAGCTATATATTAGCACACTTTGGCACCATTCCCCCCCCCCCCCCTCTAAAGATGGGAACTAAGCTATCATTTTACTGGAAGAAATATTGAAACAAATTCAGAGATTAGGTTTATATTGGTTTGAAATTATATTATTAAAATTGTTCTAGGCTCGAGAACAATTTTGTTGCTCTAGAATCTAGAGCAACTTGAATTCTCTTGGCGACAGACTTCACCATTTTGAAAACATGGTTGGGGTTACTTTCAGATAATGTTAAGAAATGGAATTTAAACTCCGCATACATGTCACAAAGAAAAAAAATTCTGAATTAGTTTCCTACAGAGAGCTGCATCTACGTATTGTATAATATTTTCCCTTTTTATTAGAATTAATTCAGTTTTTCGCGTACAAAAGATGTTTTATGTATTTTTTATTCCTTAAGCTATAATTTTAAATAGGGATTTCATTCAAATGGATTAAATGAGTTTTTTGAGTTAAAATGTAAATTTGCATGTTCATAAAAACTTTCTAAATTTTTAAAACACAGTATGATAAACGAATACTTGTGTTACTATCACATTAAAGACATGAATATAGGAATATTTTCCTGTCTGTAATCCTTTTGAATTCTTCTCTTTGGCATCACACGAAGACAAAATGCGACAACGTGAATAACAAGATATATCAAAGAAAAATTACTGCACAAATCTCAAACTACAAAGATTAAATGACTGAAATAACAACCTTCGTTTGATTTACAGACCATAGATAAATCAATACTTTGTGCAATAGCTATTGCTCGCGTAAAAACAGCGACACGTCCCGGGATTGAAAATAAATATATAAATAAAAAGAAACTTTGGATGTGTGTGTGTGTGTGTATTCTTAGGCTATGCCTGTTGTTTGAAAGCGTCGATACATTAGTCGAGTTTGATCATTATAGTTCCAAATTTACGAAAATGACAACAAATGTATATGAAGATGTGTACTATTTGAAATAAAGCAGAAGTGTTTACAAAATATCAAATAAAGTATATAATTTTACTCACATTTGGTTTGTTGAAAAAAATTGACTAACAAAAGCAAATAATCATATTTAAAGCACTTTCTTCGGATGAAATGCACTTTTGTAAGGTTATGTTCAGTTATGTTTGTAGAAAGAGACTTCCATAGCACTTGTATCGTCTCCTCATTGTTTCCCCCAATGAGATGCCAATGGGGGCCATGCATGTCTTTTATTCTCTATAATAGAAATTTTTGGCTCGCAATATAAGGCGCTTGCCCCAGTCAGTACCAGTGTTGAACTTACATTTCGAACGTATTTAAAAGTAATGTGTAGTATGTATGTATGTATGTATGTATATGTGTGTATTAGGTATGTAAAAACAAAATTTCTCTTCTTAAATTATTGTATTCTAAATATAAATATTTTTAATTGTAACCCGTACTATGTCAGCGGTTAAAAAATTAAAACAAGTCGTACAAGTTCCAGGCCTTATCAAGCTGAAAGGTTTGATAAATATGGTAGGATTGAAATGAATAAAATACACTGGGTGTCCAAAAGTTAAGCATAATTCGTAAAATGCGAAAAACATGGAGTAAATATTCGTAAAATTATTCTAAATTTCTTGCGGATATTAATTGGGTGAAGAAGAAACAATGGGTTTATGCAAAACTTTTCAGTCGACTACGTCCTGCGTGAAACACCGGCGCATGTCGGAACGCTGAGAAACCGATTTACGCAGCATAGGCAGTTCAGACAAGTTTCGTGCAACTGCTGTGCGAAGGAACGTTGTTAACCATCGAGCAAGGTGAATGATGGCACAAAGACGCCAATTGGATATGTTTACGAAAGGAAGAATCGTAGGAATGCTGGAATCCTCACGATCACAAACCGAAGTGTCTCGAATTCTGAATGTGGACCAGTCTGTGATCTCAAGACTGTGGCAGAGGCTTCATAGAACGGGAGATGTTACCCGACAACCAGTATCAGGTCGACCAAGAGTCGCAACCCCTCGCCAAGACCGATAACTGGTAATAAGTGCGTGACATCAGAGGGACAGTACTGCCAGAGCACTGGGTTCGGCGCTCACAGTCGCCACAGGAATACGAATTTCGAGACAAACTGTTTACAGGAGACTCAATCATGCTGGCCTGTATGCCAGAAGACCAGCAGTTTGCATTCCCCTCTCGTCTGCGCATAAACGCGCTCGTTTGAACTGGAGTTTGAAACATCAACATTGGAGTGGGGGAGAGTGGGCCAATGGGATGTTCAGTGACGAGTCCCGGTTTAGTCTAAGTAGTGATTCTCGGCGGGTAACGATATGGAGAGAACGTGGAAGACCTCCATTTCTTTGACACGGGGTCTGACTGCTCAAAGATACAGAGACGAAGTTCTTGAGCCTTATGTTCGCTTGTTTCAAGGTGCTGTCGGTCCTGACTTCATATTCATGGATGATAATGCGCCATGTTACCGAGTGTTGCTGATTGATGACTTTTTTGAAACGGAAAACATCCAGCGCATTTCGTGGCCTGCGAACTCCCCTGATTTAAATCCTATCAAACATGTATGGGATATGCTCGGGAGACAAATTGCAGCCCTTTCGCACCCACCAAGCTCCGTTACAGAACTGAAGAGAGCTCTCCAAGAAGCTTGGAACCATTTGAGCCCACAACTCATTCATCATCTCATAGCAAGTATGGTAAATCGCTGTGCAGAGTGCCTAGCTGTCAGAGGTGACTACACGCCTTATTAAACTGCAGCATCAGTATTTTATTTAATGTTTTCTTTCATTTTTTCTTAACAGTGTGAATTCTTGCTATGCTCAGTTCTCTTTCAAACTGCTACTTTGGATAATAAAATTAATTATTATCATTCTTTTGATTTGCTTCCTTATTTTATAACCATTTTACACTCGCATATCACGTTTCCCGCCATTCTGATTTACAGTTCCTTCTTTATTCACATAATTATCAATTATGCTTAACTTTTGGACACCAGTGTAGTTATACATATGATTTGTACTGAAAAAGTGACTCCACGCACATTTAATGTAAATGAATTTGTTATTGCATATAAAGAAATGGATACTGACTTTCAGAAAATAGTTTCTGTAACAACAGATGGTGGACCTAGTATGGTAAGGGAAAACATTGGATTTATTCAGCATCTTAAGCAAAATATTTCACATTTTCTGATTGAATTTCATTGTATAATACACCAGCAAGTTTTGTGTGCGAAGCATAATTTAAAAACATTTTCCATTATACTGTTAGTTGTTATAAAAATAATCAACTTTATAAACGTAAGAGCTTTTTATAAAAGGCAATTGTGTAATTCTTAGAGGAAATTGAATGCCAATATTCAGGGATTTTGACATACAATAACGTGCTATGGCTTATTTTCGGTGAAGTCCTTCATCGCTTTGTAACGTTATTAGAAGAAATTAAGATCTTTTCAATTGAAAAAGACAATAGTATCGGTGAATTATCCAATATAAATTAATCAATTGATTAAATGTTTTTATGAAACACTCAGAATTTTAATGAACTGAATAAAAACATGGACTAGTTGTTTTAACAATTTTTGAAAATATTAAAATATTTATGAGGAAACTTGACACCTTTACTAAGGATTTGGAAATAAAAATCATGAAATATTTTCCTCAATTACAAAAACATTTTCGAAACAATAATTTTCGAAAACTCCATTGACATTTAAGAAAATGCAATTAAAAAATATGTTATGATTATGCTGAAAATAAAACAAGGTTTTGAAGAAAGGTTCAATGAATTTAACATTTTGGAAAATATATTTCACTTTATTTAATATCCATGTTTTTGATGTAAATGCCACTGTCTGACATAGTCAGATCGAGGCCCACGAAATCCATCATGGCATCGGGCTATAGTGTACGCCTCTCGTTAGGCTTAGCTTTGAGCGCCATGCAGGTGACAGTATGTTGTGGCTCGGTTCCACCCCAATTTTGTGGGAGAACATCCTGGGAGTGGTCAGGGGTTTCCCACCTCTCTTCCCCTTCCACCAACCACACGAGAGGACTTGCGGCTCGACGGCTATTTAGAGTACCCCCATGCCGCGAAGGCACTATACATTTACAAACATCCATGTCTTCTCCGGGATTCGAACCCAGGCCCTACGGCACAGCAGCCAGCGTCGCTGACCACTATACCGGATGGGCGACGTTTAATATCCATAATAAATAGAATAGGAAACAATGGTGTTAACCGAATTTATGTGGCCAGGTTCCGATAATTTAGAAATGGAATTAGTTCAATTTCGTATCAGTGTATTGTGGAAAACAAAATTTGAAGACGATTTCTGAAGTAGAAGGAAAACTATGTGGAATTTGTAAGTATTATCTGCACTAGGTAAAAATTGAAAATAATATATTAAACATACAGGATTTCTTACCAAATTTAATATCAATGAAAAACTAGTTAATATGTGCTCTTTTAACGATGCTTGGATACACATATTCGTGTGAAAAATTGTTTTCTTCAATGAACTTTGTAAAATCTTCTAATAGAAAAAGACTTGACAGGGAATTAATTAACTGCGAAATGCGTTAAACCAGCGGTATTCAAACCGTGTTCCGCGGAACCTTGGGGTTCCACGATACAAACCAAGGGATTCTGCGTGTTAAGAAATGGAAAGGAAAATTATAAGTTGTGTACGCAAAATAGATTCATGTTTTCTATTAAGTTTGTACAAACACGAAATATCTAAATCCTTGCTTGCCAGCGCAAGTCATACGTACCACTGTAAACAAATTTGATAAATATGCGATTCTGGACAGCCTCTTTTTTTGTGTATTTTTTAGAACTTTTAATTCTTTGCATATGCAAGTTGGGAGCCATTACACTATGGCAGAAATTAAACCTTAATTTATGATTCATGATATTCTTTAGAAGGAATGGGGTAAAATAATTTAAAGAAAGATATTTTGTTTAAATAAAAAAAAATAGTGGTTATGTTGTGGCAACTTGATTTCGGAATTTCTTATTTAGTTCCAGAATTTATACGGATAAAGACAGAAATTGGAGAATCTTAATTTTGTGTTAAAACAGCACACGTGTGTTTCAAAAAATTTCTCTTCAGTTTCAAAAAATTGTGCAGCCCTTTAAGAATTAATGCACACGTGTAAGTTAAAAAGACAAAAATTATGCGTTTGCTAGTAGTTTTTTTTTAACTTTTAGTGTTATAGCCGAAACTTCCATCATTATCGCTTGCTTCTTAGGTTATTTTTACATGTTGATAAAAAGGATTAAGTGTGCGTTTTCTTAACTCGAGTGCACCATAATTTTTCATAAAGATTTAAAGTTTGTTACATCAACATTGTTACTTAATGATAATTTTTATTCGTTTCATGTTGGAAAATTTTTTTCTCTCGCTTATAAAAGCCAATAGAAGTCCATTTAAGATAAGGAATATTAAAGTGCTTCGAAGAACATCCAATGATTATTTACTATACGTAAAAGAATCCAAATAACACTAATTATGATCGAAATTGAAACAAAATGTAGCTATAATATCATTCACAGTTTGAACTTTTCTCGTACATGTTCAAGGACAATAATCTGATCAAAGATAATATTACTTTAATTGGTTTGTTCTTTTGTATTCTTCTTCTCTTATTCTGTTGTGAAAAATGATTAAATTTGGGAACTTATTTCCTTCGAAAGCGAACACATTGAAGTATTACCAAAAATATGGTCTAATACTTAAGTACCCGAAAGACTATGGAGCTTAGCGGAATAAGAAACGTAACGGAACAGCAAGACAACATTTAGATTCGTACTTATTCGTATTCATGGGGGGGGGGGGGGGGCGTCTACGTAAGTAAAACTCTTTTGCCATAATTTTGAACACAACTACTGTGTTCTGGTCATCTAAACATAGTAGTTGTTAGATCTTTCATTTATTTCAAGTGTACACGTTTTTCTTAAGTGCAATATTTAATTCTTCTAAATCTACGCTAATTTATTTGTATTCTGCTACAGTCTTAGGCGTGATTAAAATCACGCCAAACAGGCTATAGACGGAATGTAGATATTATTCAAGATGGCTGCCTCGCACCTTGCGAAATATGAAGAATAAAAAAATATTACTGAAACTTGATGAAGAATTACAACCATTTAAAATTGGAATAAAAAGAAATTCCCTTTATTTTCCGAGTAAACCGGCGCAGAAAAGTGAAGAGGGAAATTGAATGTAAAGAATTTCAAAATGATTGTAGAAAAAGAAATTAAAATAAGCGACAACAGTAAAAAATTAAAAATAAATAAATAAATCAAGAGAAGATGAAAGAAGAATTAAATACTAAAGAAGCAACTTCATTATGGGAAGTGAAAAAAGTTAGGAAATCATTATTAAAAATAAATCTGTAGAAATTAGCTATTTACTACCATTAAAAAAAGAATTCTGCCTGACAGAGGCGGAATTCACCACGCAAAATTTGACCACGCAATTTATTACTTTTTTAAGAAAAAGTTGTTGAGTCTTTACCAGATTTATCACATTTCCTTGGAGATGAAATCAGTACAATCTTAACTAAGGTACGAAAAAAGAAAAATTCAATACCTTAAAAAATGAAATTTACCAAAAGAGCGAAGACTAGATTTTAGTATATTACTATTTCGAGTACGCCGTGGAACCTTAAAAGCTTGAAGAATTGAAATTACTTCTGATTGTGCAGACTTAAATATTTTGTTTCTTTTTAATTAGATATAGTTAACGGCATATACAGCCTTCAATAGCTCAATTACTTTTGTATAAAAATATGTTGATGAAATAATAAAATATGCCACTACTGACATACATCAAAAACTTTTATTTCATTTAAAACTGTCTGAAAATAACTAAAAAGTTCAAACTCACTAATACTGTACAATAGCTAATCGATTATATCATTAAACCTTTCTGAGTAAAAAAGGTAGAGAGAGAGAGAGAGAATCTGGCGTTTTTATTATATTAATAAAGCTTTATTTTTTCTTAGGAATCCGTCGTCGCTTAGGTAGCTCACGCTTTTATTGTATCCGTTTACCTATACCCCGTTTTTGGAGACCATCTTCATTTAGGATGTTGACTTAAACTTAAAGCTTTATCGTTTCTTTGGATTCCGTCCTCATTTAGGATGCTAACTCATATCATTACCTTGTCTTTGGAGAGCACCCTCATTTACGAGGCTGTCTCATAGCATTACCATGTCTTGGAAACTGTTCTCGCTTAGGAAGCTCACGTTATATTGTA